>JANAVB010006600.1:770873-1038373 GCA_029216955.1 Iris pallida | reverse complement strand
AATGGAGGTTGAAGAAGGAGTAAATGAAAGTAATGAAGAGAGAGAAAAGTAAAGAAGTATTAATATCAAGCCCAAGTCAAGATCTCCACCACCCATTCCTTCCTACAAGATCTAGGCCATCCACTCCTTATCATGATGAACCAAGCTAAACCAAATTGATTTAATGAACATACTAAACCAAGAGCTAAGGCAAAAGCAGAAAATAAAATACAGGAAAAATAATAAGCGCGAAATTGAAGAATTTAAATACAGAACAAATGCATGATAAATATTAAATAAATTCATTCAAGCAGTACACGTATAAAAATACGTATTCTCTGAACGGAGAGTGACATGCTCGATACTGAGAAATAGTATATGGTGTTGTGACTCGCTACTGAGGTACTGCATTGGTATTTTCCTGACTTGATCCGGTAGTCTTGCGACCATGAACTGTTCTTAAAACTGCATTCACTTAGATTTGGTTAGGCGCCCTTATCCGTTAGGTACGAGTACTTTTGGTTTGGGTACTTGTATCTGACCGTGGCTTGGAACAATAACTTGTCGCAGATTAATTCGTCACATCATGTCCTTGTTTGGTTGTAGGTGTGGCTTACTACTCCGATGAGAAGGTATTGAACCTTGTTGGGGTCCGGATACCATACTGGATTTATAGCATGGAAGGATACGTCACTATGAATTAGTTTACTATCTCCTGTCCTTGTTTGGTTGGAGAGATGGTACGCTAGTTCAATAGGTGTTGTGAAACCCAGTTTTTATTTCGTAATTTATTATTATTATTATTATAATATTATTGCTATTATTATTATTATATTTTGAGTTCGAAACTAATTTCAAATTAATAATTTGATTTTTAGTTGCTGACCTGACCCGAGCCTGGACCAGCTTTTCGAAACCCAGACCCGACCTGAACCCATTCTCTTTTTTTTGAAATCCTGATTTTTTTTATAAAAAAAATAAAATAAAAATATTTTTACCTGTTGGCCTGGTCACCCACGACCAGGCCTTCTCCCCTATTCTCCTGCCCCTCACTTCTCTTCACCACACGTCACTTTTTTTCCCCACAAAGGAAGCACAGCACCCCCACTCCTTAAATATTTCCCACCACCAACTCTTCTCCCATAACTCCCCTCTCCCCACACTTTCTCCCTAACTCCAGAGCACATCTCCAAATTTCCCCAACCGGCCAAACTCTCGGCGCCCGTGCCCTAGCCCCCACTTCGCCGGCCACCGCTCGGCCCGAGCACCCCCGCGGACCCCCGACCCCGATCTCTCCGCCCGTAGCCGCGCGCCCCTCTCGGCCGCCACCAGCGTACGCCGCTGGCCTCGCGCCCGTGCCCTAGGTCTCCGGCGACCCCAACCCGCGACCGTTCGACCCGGCGCCCTTCCGGCGTTTCCCCGAGCGCCGCCCCTCCGGCGTCGAGCCCCTATTCGGCCGTGCCCTAGCGCCGCCATCCAGAGCCCGAGCCCCTTCCCGTTGGCTGAGCCGCACCCGCCGGTCTCCCCCGCCGGCGCCCGCCTCTGGCCCCCTCCAGCGCTGTCCCGCGCTTTGGCCGTTTCCTCCGCTGTCCTGGTTCCCGCGAGTGCCGCTGATCTGGACCGCACTGTCCAGCGCTGTCCCGGGCTTTCCCGATTTGCTGTCCGCGATTATCTTTCTATAATTTTCATCTGAGAGCTCTAGCCGAGCAACCCAAGGTATAATTCCGGTCCCGTTCCATTTATTCAGTAGTCTATGATGAATTGGTCCCCGATTCCCTCCCGGGATTTCGGTTTTGAGCGACGTCGTAACTCCGGATTTTTTGAAGATGTTCTGTGATATTCTGCGTTTATTTCGATTTTTTCTGAAATATATTTTCTGGATTTAGGCGCTGTGATTTTCGAATTCATTTCGGGAATTTCCGAAACTATACAGCGGGTTTCCGATTAAGATTCGGGAATTATTTCTGTGAGTTTAATTTTGGTGTAAAATGGTTTGGAAGTTGAATTCTGGGTGTTTCCTGGTTTGAGACTTTTTATAAATGGTGTTTATGGCACACTTCCCAGTTTTTGGGTTGACCGAAAATAGAGGAAGTGCTGCCGAATTTTCTATAAAATTAATTATATAATTTTAAAAATGGTTTTTTTGGAAAAAGAATATTATTTTGGATTTTTGGGCGACGACAGTATTGGTCAAAGGTCCCTGGCTAAGTGCAAACGAAACCGATTTCGCCGGACGTTGAGGCATTAGCCTATATGACGATTGGACCAATATCTGAGACTCGCTATTAAATCTATTTTAATTATTAGTTTATTTATAATTAAATTGTAGGGGATATTTTAGAACTAACAAATGTTTCTTCTTATTTCAATTTATGTAAAATAATTTGTAAGGGCATAAGCCCAGCTTTTCTATTTTCTTTCTCTGTGGCCTGTAATTATTGTAACGTAGTTTTCTTGCATTTTCTGGTTTTGCTGGTTTTTAGCGTAGACGCGTAAAACTATAATAAATATTATTTTGATATAGAAAAATTAATGAGATTTTTCTCACATTTACAAGTTGTAATATTTAAACAAAGAGCATGTTTTCTCATTAAACAAGAAATTTAGTTTTATATGTATAATTACGAAAATACAAAGTTTTAACCAATTAAATTGGTAACTACGAGTTTTTCCAAAATAAAAAGTTGAATTGATCTTTCCCTCGTAATTAATTACAATGCACCCGATAATCGCGTTTCGTTCGTGATAGTATAATAACGATTAAAATTTGACTAGGACAAACTTAGAGATTTTAACTAGCATAGTTAGCATGGTAACTCTGGAATCTGAGTCAAACTTCTCGAATGTAGGATTTCGAGGACGAGCCTAATTTTCAATCCCGAAGTCTCCACCCCTCAAGTCCAGTCCAATTTGAGGCAAGTACATTTTGTGTTAGTTTACAATTATTTAATAATCGCTTTACTGCAAGTTTAAACCACGATGCAACACGAAACTCTCGCTGAGAGCACTGACTGACTGACTGTTGGGTACTGGAGGAATAGTGTAATGATTATGACCACATCCAAAGTAATAACTTAGAACTGTATTAGCTTACCCCTCATACACACGGAGATAAGCCATATCGTATCAATAGGATACAACTGTACAACCCAAGCCGGCCATATTCATTGCCTATTCAAATCACAATGTTTTAACTGCTAGAAAACTGTTTACTTCAAATTGTTTAAAAATGCATGATTCTATTATTATTTTAATTGTTGGATTAGCATGTTTTGTACTTTGCTCTCTCCTGACTGGAGATACATTTTTAGGGGATATTGAGGATGCTGAGCTGTTATACAACAGCTATTATGACCCAGTTCTGTACCCCGTGGTGTTGCCAGAGTCCCCATTGGAGGACGCAGGACCTGAGGCCGATGAGCCGAATGCTTAGCTAGATTTTTCCTGTTTTTCGTTTTGTTGTTTTTTTTTAAAATTCTGTTACTTGAATTCAGTATTTAATTCAGTTCTTTTATTTCCAGTTGTATTATTCGAATGTTAAATAAAGTTTTAAATTCCCGAATTTTCAGTTGTGACAAATATATAGATGTTGTTGTGATTACCTGCAATAGTGGATACAACTTACTGCCGCCGTCTCAACAACGGTGCAGGCTGGGCATGATCCGGTTCGATCCAATTATTTGGGATCGAATCGTGACATGTTTTTAGTGGTGGCCCATGCAGGTCAGAACAACAACTTAGGAAAACATACCTAGAAACAATTAGAACACTAGAACATTGATTTGTCACAACATAGGTCCGAATTATATATAAATAAATATTTTTGTTTGATTACAGACTGGTAGGATACCTTGCTTATGTTTGCATCCTAAACCTTCCAGAATATGACCAAGGAAAAGACCACGCCTGCTGGCGATGAGGTGTCATCACCCGAACACACTCCATCTCCCCCAGCACGTCCAGACCCTTCACCGTTGCAGCTGACCGACCGTCCCCATCAATCTCCAGCACTCCGCAGCGCTTACGCCACTACATCTCAAGCGGCGAACCCTACACTTCCCCGGACTGAGCCACAGACCCCTACGGTAGTGCCCGCACCAGCTGCCCCACCAGTGTCCGTGGATCCCACCGATCTAGTGGGCATGCTACGAGGAGTGCTTGAAGCCCAGAGAGCCCAAGCAGAAGCTCATCGAGAACAGACTGCAGCCTAAGCTGCAGCCCATCGCGAGCAGACCGCGATCATGAGAGAAGGCATGGAGAATGCCCACAATGTGGCTATGGCTGCCCTCGAGAGAGGAGAAACCACTTCATTGGAGCTACGACCTGCCAAGGTAAACATAAATTCAGGAGCTAAGTTATATATCATTAAGGCCATTCTTTTGATTAGAGGCGTATTATTACATGAAGGTCGGAGATATAGAGAGTTTCAAGAAGCAGGACCCTCGACCTTTCAAAGGGACCGAGGGTATCATCTACGCCGATGAATGGCTAGATAGCATGGAGCGTCTCTTGAGCGTCGCTCGACTCCTAGAGGACCTCAAGACCGAAGCAGTAGGACTCCAGCTGCAAGATGTGGCAAGCATCTGGTATCGGAATGAACCCCGACTCCAGGACAAACAGCTTGACTGGGACACCTTCAAGAGGCTGTTCCGCAGGAAGTTCTTCCCAACATCAGAGATGCGGGAGATGGAAAGACAGTTCCAGGACCTGAAGCAAGGGAACATGACGGTTGGAGAGTATGCGGCAGAGTTCGGCCGACTTAGCCGCTTTGCCCAGAACTTGGTTGCTGACCCCAAGGACCGTGCTGAAAGATTCATGTATGGACTAAGGGAAGAGATTCGCACCCCTGTGATCGCAGGTGGCGCCAAGACATATGAGAAGATTCTAATACGAGCTCAGGACGTGGAGAAGAGCCAGCCTTCTCGTACAAAGAGGAAGTATCCTAGAACTAGCAACTTCCAGGATAACCAGAAGAGGACCAACAACAACAACAACATGCCTTCGCACCATCAGCAGCAGCACCTTCAGGCAAGGACCAATGACAGAGCGCCTCAGAGGTAGATCCCTGTATATGATTTTTACAAGAGGCCAGGACATCAGTCGAACATATGCAAGAAGAGGCTAGGACACTGCCTAGTCTGTGGGTCTGCTACCCACCAAGTGAAGGACTGCCCCTCGTCAGTCCACCGGACCGGAGCAACTCAGCAAAGAGCTCCCCTACCCACTCAGCAACAACGGTTCGGACAACACCAACAGAAGACCGGGCGAGCTTTTGTCCTAGCAGCAGATAATCAGGAACCAGAGCAGGAACCCACCACTGATGTCATCACAGGTTCCATTTATGTGTTTTCACATCCTGCTCTAGCATTATTTGATTCGGGTACATCACATAGTTTCATATCATCAAAATTTATTTCTGCACACCACCTAGATACGGGACTTAGCAAGATGATTAGTAGAGTTATGATCGGTGGTGGGCCCATACCCATCACCGAGGCTTGTAACTGTCCCATAACTATCTCAGGCCGTCAATTCTTAATACCCTTACTTGTGATGCCTTTGCCCAATTATGATGTAGTCCTAGGGATGGACTGGTTAAGTGAGCAATATATGCTGATAGATTGTCATAGAGGGTGTGTAATCTTCAGCCCACCAGGAGAACCGGAGTTTGAAATCTCCCGAGCTCCGGAAGACATGAAGAGTGTTACCTACTCCTCTATCACCGAAGAACCCGGGCCTCCTCACCCTATCATAGCGGAATTCATGGACGTCTTTTCAGATAGTCTTCCAGGATTGCCGCCAGATCGAGGTGTGAAATTCACCATCGACCTAGTACCCGGCTCTTCCCCTATTTCTCGGGGATGCTACAGAGTCAACCCCAAGGAGGCAAAGGAGATGAAGGACCAAATTGATGAACTGAAGGCACAAGGATTTATCAGAGACGGGACTTCACCCTGGGGAGCACCAGTTTTGTTCGTGCCCAAGAAGGATGGAACCGTACGGATGTGCATTGATTACCGGACGCTGAACAACATCACTATCAAGAACAAGTACCCTCTGCCCCGGATCGACGACCTGTTTGATCAACTAAGTGGAGCCAAGGTATTTTCGAAGATAGATCTCAGATCAGGCTACCACCAAATCAAGGCCAGGAAGGAGGATATTCCTAAAACGGCATCAACACCAAGTATGGGTAATTTGAATTCTTGGTCATGCCGTTTGGACTGACGAATGCTCCTGCAGTTTTCATGAACCTCATGAACAAGGTCTTCCATGAATATCTGGATCAGTTTGTTGTTGTCTTCATCGACGACATTCTGATCTACTCGAAGACTGAAGAAGAGCATGAAGAGCACCTAAGGAAAGTGCTGAGCACCTTGAGGAAGGAGAAGCTCTATGGTAAGCTATCTAAATGCGAATTCTTTTTATACAAAGTGGAATTTCTGGGCCATGTTGTCACAGTAAAAGGAATTTCGGTGGATCCAAAGAAGATAGCTGCTATTGAGAAGTGGACTGCACCAAGTTCGGTTGCAGAAATCAGAAGCTTTTTGGGTTTGGCTGGCTACTACAGGAAGTTCGTGAAGGATTTCTCCAAGATTGCTGAACCAATGACGAAGCTTACCATGAAGAACGAAGAATTCATTTGGTCTGAAGCTTGCAGTCAGCTTTTGAGGAACTGAAGAAGAGGCTTACATCGGCACCGATACTTGCGCTACCCGCAGGTACCGGTGGTTTCTCAATTTATAGTGATGCTTCCGGTAAGGGATTGGGCTGCGTTCTTCAACAACACGGGAAAGTAATTGCTTACGCATCTAGGCAATTACGGACTCATGAGAAGAACTATCCCACACATGATTTGGAGCTTGCAGCGGTGATATTTGCATTGAAGCTATGGAAGCACTACCTTTATGGAGAGAGAGTGGAAATATTTACAGACCACAAAAGTCTGAAATATATTTTCACCCAGAAGGAGGTGAACATGCGACAGAGACGATGGCTGGAGCTGATGAAGGATTTTGACATCAACCTGCAGTATCATCCGGGTAAGGCTAATGTTGTTGCAGATGCACTTAGTCGATACCCGATGGCAATATTCTTGACCAAGGAGCGTCATTTGCTGGAGGACATAGAAAAGCTTGGACTGGAGATTGTACTGCCCGAAGAAGAGATGAAGAAACTAGGAAGAGAAGCCATTGTACCAGGAGCTGCATCAACAATGATGCAGTTGCAAGTGCGTTCAAGTCTTATGGACAGAGTCAAGGAGGCACAATCCCAAGACGAGACGCTTTGCAAACTCAGAGATCAAGTGCTGACAGGAACACTTGAAGGATTCTCAATCGCCAGCGACGGAGCACTGAAGAATGGTACGAGGCTTTGCGTACCAACCGGCAAACTGAGAAACGAGCTGATGCAAGAAGCGCACCAGTCACAGTATTCCATACATCCTGGAGCCAACAAAATGTATCGGGATATACAGACTATAGTGTGGTGGTACGGAATGCAGAAGGATGTATCCAGGTATGTGGCTAGATGTTTAATTTGTCAACAAGTAAAAGCTAGCAGACAGAGACCAGCAGGACTATTACAGCCGCTTGACATTCCGGAGTGGAAATGGGAGCACATAATAATAGATTTTGTGTCGGGACTGCCTCGATCCCAAGGAGGAAATGATGCCATTTGGGTAATCGTGGACCGACTGACGAAGTCAGCTCACTTTATCCCCTTCAAGGTTGGTCTATCCACCGAGAAGTTGGCAGCACTGTACATGCGGCATATCTACCGGATTCATGGAGTTCCGGTAAGTATTGTGTCTGACAGAGATACTAGATTTACCTCTCACTTTTGGAAGAGTTTGCATGACAGTTTGGGAACACAACTAAAGTTCAGCACCGCCTACCATCCCCAGACTGACGGACAATCGGAGAGAACAATCCAGACGCTAGAAGACATGCTGAGATCCTGCGTCTTAGAATTTGGAGGGTCTTGGGAAGACCATTTGCACTTGGTAGAATTCTCCTACAATAACAGCTACCAAGCTAGCATCGGTATGACACCGTTCGAGGCACTCTATGGACGTCGTTGCCGCACTCCACTTGCTTGGGACGACGTCGGAGAACGAGTATTGCTTGGACCTGAGATGGTGACCGATGCAGCAAAGAAGGTAAGAATGATCAGAGACAAGCTCAGGATTGCCCAGGACAGACAGAAGCATTGGACCGATAGCAGCCGACGGCCTTTGGAGTTTGAAGAAGGCGACAGTGTGTTTGTGAAGATCTCTCCTACCAGAGGAACCATCCGTTTCGGCAGAGCAGGAAAGCTACGCCCCAGGTATATTGGTCCTTTTGAAGTACTTAGCAGGATTGGAGAAGTGGCTTATCGGGTGGCTCTACCCCCAAGTCTCGAAGGCGTCCACAACGTCTTCCACGTTTCGCAGCTGAGACGCTACATCCCGGATCCGAGCCACATCTTGGACCATTCGGAGCTGGAAATTGGACCTAGCCTCACAGTGCCAGAGAAGCCAGTGGCAATATTGGACAGAGGCGAGAAGAGAACCAGGAACTCTGTGACGCTGATAGTCAGTGTCATGTGGCGGCACAACTCACCAGGCGAGTCGACCTGGGAGCGAGAAGACCAGATGCGGGAGCAGTACCCGTACTTGTTTGAGACTTGAGGTACCCCCTAACCCTACCTTTAATTTCGAGGACAAAATTTTCTAAGGAGGAAAGATTGTGAAACCCAATTTTTGTTTCGTAATTTTTTATTATTATTATAATATTATTGCTATTATTATTATTATTATATTTTGAGTTCGAAACTAATTTCAAATTAATAATTTGATTTTTGGTTGCTGACCTGACCCGAGCCTGGACCAGCTTCCCGAAACCCAGACCCGACCTGAACCCATTCTCTTTTTTTGAAATCCTGATTTCTTTTATAAAAAAAAAAATATTTTTACCTGTTGGCCTGGTCACCCACAACCAGGCCTTCTCCCCTATTTTCCTGCCCCTCACTTCTATTCACCCACATCACTTTTTTTTCCCCACAAAGGAAGCACAGCACCCCCACTCCTTAAATATTTCCCACCACCAACTCTTCTCCCATAACTCCCCTCTCCCCACACTTTCTCCCTAACTCCAGAGCACATCTCCAAATTTTCCCAACCGGCCAAACTCTCGGCACCCGTGCCCGAGCCCCCACTTCGCCGGCCACCGCTCGGCCCGAGCACCCCCGCGGACGCCCGACCCCGATCTCTCCGCCCGTAGCCGCGCGCCCCTCTCGGCCGCCACCAGCGCACGTCGCTGGCCCCGCGCCCGTGCCCTAGGTCTCCGGCGACCCCAACCCGCGACCGCTCGACCCGGCGCCCTCCCGGCGTTTCCCCGAGCGCCGCCCCTCCGGCGCCGAGCCCCTGTTCGGCCGTGCCCTAGCGCCGCCATCCAGAGCCCGAGCCCCTTCCCGTTGGCTGAGCCGCACCTGCCGGTCTCCCCTGCCGGCCCCCTCCAGCGCTGTCCCGCGCTTTGGCCGTTCCCTCCGCTGTCCTAGTTCCCGCGAGTGCCGCTGATCTGGACAGCACTGTCCAGCGCTGTCCCGGGCTTTCCCGATTTGCTGTCCGCGATTATCTTTCTATAATTTTCATCTGAGAGCTCTAACCGAGCAACCCAAGGTATAATCTCGGTCCCGTTCCATTTATTCAGTAGTCTATGATGAATTAGTCCCCGATTCCCTCCCGGGATTTAAGTTTTGAGCGACGTCGTAACTACGGATTTTTCGGAGATGTTCTGTGATATTCTGTGTTTATTTCGGATTTTTCCAAAATATATTTTCTGGATTTAGGCGCTGTGATTTCCGAATTCATTTCGGAAATTTTCGAAACTATACTGCGGGTTTCCGATTAAGATTCGAAAATTATTTCTGTGAGTTTAATTTTGGTGTAAAATGGTTTGAAAGTTGAATTCTGGGTGTTCCCTGGTTTGGGACTTTTTATAAATGGTGTTTATGGCACACTTTCCAGTTTTTGGGTTGACCGAAAATAGAGGAAGTGCTGCCGGATTTTCTATAAAATTATATATATATATATATATATATATATATATATATATATATACTGAACTCGGCTGGCTTTTATGGTTAGCGTGGGAGTTTTAATCTCCCTGGCTAGGTGGGTAGTCTCAGAATGGAACCGCAGGAGAGGGGTTGTGGGTGTCTTTTTGTAAGATTGGAACAAAATGGACTCAAAAGACATACAATATAGTATGTACAGTACATTAGTTGGACATCCTAGAAAAAGACAGAAAGAATATAGTATTTTACCTACCAAATCACACGCAATCTTCTATTGCTTTCTAAAAGATGTACAAATTAGTAGGAATTGAAAACGGATTCGGTAGGAGAACAAGAGATGGAGATCCTTCTCTAGAAGTTCTTGAGTCAATTGGATATAAAGATTACAAAGAATGTTAATCGTCTATTGCTTTTTAAATGTTGTACAAATTACAAATTTTACTACAAATTTTCAGTGTCCCAAAAATTGAGAGAGAGAGAGAGAGAGAGAGAGAGTAAATAATTAGAGATAGAAAAGTGAATTCATGGGATAATTGGAGGAACCCATTTTCTCAATTTTGTTCCTTTGAGAATTTTTTTCCCATGCTCATCTTTTGCATCCATACGAATTGTTTTTCCAAGATCCTGATTTTGTAATCAAACGAGACCTAAGTACATGCGAAAAAGAAATGTATAAAATAGGAAGAACACTCCGATTGGTGAAAAGAGGTGAGCGATTTGTTTTCTATTTTGTGAGTCAGTATCATATGCATTCCATTAAACTCTTCCACTCGAGTTTCTGTGAAAGAATAAAACTATTATGATGTAATTCAAATATAGCATATACTTTGATACATTAGCAGGATACTCAACTACTCGGATATTTCAATTACCAATATTTTTTTAATTATATGTGCATTTTCTAGGGCAAAATTGATTAGAATGTATAGTTGGTAATATTTATCAATTTCTTTCTCAATAACTTCACAAATTTAATATTTCTAAAATATTTTAATCTTAACTTACATTAATTAACTAGTTTAACAATATAGTTGATGTAATAATAATTACAATACGATCATTATCAATGTCCACTACCACCATTAATATCCATAACTATAATAAATATTTATTACCCATTATCATGTCTATTTTCACCATTTTTTTTATTTTATCAAAATATAATGGCATAAATTTTAATTATTTACCAATATCTCATTCCCTAAAAAATACTTTTCAAAGAAACATATTTCACTTTGGAGAACGGAAAAAAGATAGCATACTAAAAGTCTGTAAATTGTAATATATATTTTTTGGCAAATAATTATAAATAACTTATTATGCAACATCTTCTAAAAATTATTATTATACAATAAACCAAGATAAAATGCACGTGTGAAATAATTGTAGTAATGCTAGTAAAAAAAATAGATGTAATAAAAAGGAAAGAAGGAATTTAGAATTTTGTCTCTTATCTTAGCTTATATGTCACCCATAGATGACACAACACAAGCATTAGTGTGCGCTGTTGGGTTGTGCGATTGGCGAGGAAAGAATTCTGCATCACCTAACCTTTTGGTTCAAGTTTTAAAAACTTGTGAAATAATTTTGGGTTCTTCTTTATACATAAGTTTTGGATTGAAAATTTGGAGAAATTATGGGAGCTTTTTTGAAAATGTTGTATGAGTGCACAAGTTATAAAAAGAGAGAGTTATCCTAATACTTTCAATGACACCAACTGAATTTTAATAATAATAGTATTATAAAATTAATAAAAAAATATTTATAAAAAAAATAAATTAATATTTATATTCATACCTTAACAAAATATAGAAAGCATAAAATTTGTTTTTCGCACTACATATCTTTAACCTAACGAAATATGGTCAAAACATTGAATTTATTTTCCATGAAAAAAAAATAGATTATAGAAATAAAAAATCTTCATCCAAATACCACGTTAAAATTAATAGGAGGAGGACTATAATATTACATGTATTTTTAAAATTAGAGATAGTTTGAATTGCCGTTGCATTTTATTCTATTCCATTTGTTGAGTCAAATGGTTTTTATTTCAATTGACATTCTTTCAAATGTATCATTTATTTTAGAGTTCCAATGGGTGTTTTAGAAACGTTAAATGCATCAAAATTCTGAAAATGAACATTTGGACAAATGTGATAAAAACGTAACTGTAATTAAAATTTAAGTCGTCTTAGTGTAGATTATAGTTTTGGAGGATGGACGTGCCGTCTTTTAATTGGCAGAGCACAAGCGGATGGAACCTATACGAATAGGTGGGACAAATTAAATTATAATATTTTAGTCTACAGTTACAGTCGACGGACATAGACTGCGAGCTATTTAACATTTTTCTTTTAAAACAGTATGTATGTGCATGCAAGCTTAGTTATCACAAGACCTCAGCAATTTTTTTATTAATTTTTATGGACATCGTCACTAATTTTTTTAGGTGGCCTGGCTAGTACTACTACTACCAAGGTTCATATTTTAGCATGATCGACTGACTATACACGTGCTTGCGCCCTCTAACCTGACTTTCATGTCTTGTTGACCGTTGACCATGCAAAATGTTGGATGACTCGTGGGAATGATTTCTTTCCTTCCTTCGTGATTCATGACACGCACGTGTCCTTGAATTTCGTACAGATCTTTCGGACTAAATCAGAAACAAATTATAAATCAAAACTAATAAATAATGTAAACTATTATAAAAAATGAACGGTTATAATAATAATAATAATGTAATTAGCAAATTAGTATGTATAAAGCAAAATCCGATCATACTTAATCAATTTGCTTCCAGAAATCCAACGAGTGTCGTATGTACTATGTTGGAATCGAACTTCTAGAACTCTAATATTGTATTATCATGGTAGAATGATAAGAGAGACTAGAAATAAATGAGCATATGTAAAATATTCTATTAGAGAGATGTTGATAAAGAACTCTATAGTTTTATGTACGGACTTGATATGAGATTTATGAGACGGTTGTCTGAGTCTAAGATTTTAGAATATATTAATTTTTTTTAATAATATTTAATGTATGTTAGTCCAATTCTGAATAGAAACCCAACATACTCATTATAATCCTTTTAGTCGACATAAATTTTGTTGTTATAGGATATCTCAATGTCATAAATTTTGTTATATGTGTAATCACTGTCAAAATTATTTTTTCTTTCGTCACTTTAACAGTGTCACGCTTACCCGTTCTCCTCTTTGTGTGTGTGTGTGTGTGTGTGTGTGTGTGTGTGTGTGTGTTTTTCGAGATAAGTAAACAACACAACAAGTTACAATTTTATTTTATTTTTGTTTGAAACATCTTCAATTTTGTTATATTGCATTTTAACATATTATTTTGAATATTATATTATATAATTTTTATTTCTTGATTTTTTGTTGATAATATTATTGCATAATCGTGGATGAAAATAAATAAATTATATGAACATTAACATTTGACTACACTAGGATTTCAAAATATAAAGTCTTCTCAATTAATCATTTACGTAGATATTGTTTCATGTACTGCTACCCTCCCATACATGAAAACATAAGTGAAATGAGGTATTTAGATACGTATAATTAGATTCAAAATTGCAAGTGTATCATTGATTTTTGTATATATATATATATATATATATATATATATATATATATATATATATATATATATATATATATATATATATATATATTCCGGACAAAAATGTTCAACAACTTAGGTTAGAACATCCGTTTAAGCATGTGGAGCTAGAAAAGGAAAAATATTATTGTGTGGTCCGAAGTTACAAAACTTTCTTAGATAAGAAGGAATAAACACCTTTCTCACGTGTATTCATAGCCCTCTTAAATATATACCGATAAATGTTGCACCTTTATAACGAAACCAAAGTTGGGATCACGTTATGGTCCCATGATCTGTGATGATGGCGACTTCGAATCTAATTACGAATATTTTAACAAATGTTACCATTTGTTAAGAAGGAATAAAACTTGCATGAATTTTTATTATTTTTAAAAAATTAAGAATTTTTTTTAGGAAACTTTCAAAATCTCCTCTAAGATAGTGATGATATATCTTAGTTCCTCAACTGTTTTGTATGTATATATTTCTTAGATTTGTAAAATAATAAATGTATATACTAGTTTTAATATTTTGAAGAGAATATTTGTTAAAATATTCCATCTAATTAATTTGTGCTACTAGGATGAATAAAATACAGCCCGGATACTGATTGTACATAGGGGCACATTTGGTTCGCGGAATCATGCCCCTGTGAAGGATTTTTTTTTTTCTTTCCTGTGTTTGGATGTCAAAGAAATAAGGAGGAATATTTTCAAAGAAAAAAATATATGGAAAAAAATGGTTCTCTCTGCCCGAGAATTCATTTTTCCCATCCTAAAGGGGTTTGGATGATGGTTTTGTATTCATAACAATCAACTTTCCGTTCTTTTCTATGGAAAACAAATTCAACATTTTATATCCATGTTTTGTTAGGTTGAGCATGTAGCCAAAAAAATTCAATTTTTCTATTCCCATATTTGGTTCATACATGAATAAGAATATTAATTTGTTTAATTTGTCATAAATAACCTTTTATGAACTTTGTTATGCTATTATTACCTAAATTCATTTGTGTCATTGAGGGTGTTATGGTCCAAAAAATTTAGAATTATTTAGTAATATGGTCTCATATAATATGTGATATTATGAATTAGACTCCAAATTATCCGATATTAGAGTTTGGATCTCCAAATCACTGTTCACTAGCCTACGTGAACAATAATTTGGAGACCAAAATACTAACATCGGACAATTTGGAATCCAAACCATAATATCGACTAATATGTAAGACACTAGTACTAAATAACCAAAAAATTATAATTAATACACCCATCCAACATATCAAAGAAAGCAAAAAATATTCCTAGGGAGGAGCTTAGGTTTTACTTTCCTAAATATGGAAAAAATCTGAAGCCATCTATATTCCATTCCAATCTCTAATTTTACACAAACATGAGTAAGGAATCTAAAACTTATTTCTAAACTTCTAAAACTTGAACTAAAAAACCTGTATCCAGTTTTTCCGCCTTCCCAAATATAGAAAGAAAAAATTGATGCAAATTATAATTTTTAATATGAAAGAAAAGAACAAATAATTATTTTTTTAACCTTTCTTTTTCGCGAATCAAACCAGACCGTACTGTAAACCCATACAAAATCGGGATGGACTTTAAATTCCGAATTTAAGTGTCAAGCTAGTTAGATTTGGTCCCAGCCGGATCATATGTAGCTTCTTCTTCTTTATTGTTCAGAGTAAACATTGGAGATTTGAACAACATATATTTGTGAGTGGCTGCCCGCATTTACGTGACGGTCTCCTATTAGTTTCAACCATTTTCTATTAGTATTAAATTTCACCCGACATCAATAAAAGACCGTCACATCAGCACATTGGACTAATCAATAAAGCACATTGGACTAACTTTCCTATAGAATTTTTTCTGGAAATTGCTGAGAAATCCAATTTCGAGGTGCACTTTTATGAAATGCCCACCCGCTGGATGAGTTTTATGAAATATCCAGAATTAAGTATTTTCACGTTAAATATTCCAAGATTCCCTTTTAGATGCCACCCGCTGGAAACTGCTATTTTTATAATACCGAAACTACCCCTCCGCGCGAATTGGTCATCTATATGTATTTTAATTCAAAAAACTCAGATCTGGATTGCGATTTTCGTCTTCTTCTTCTTCACGAGAAATCTGAATTCCATTGCTCTCATATTCAGAAGAGATCGCAAAGATCGTTCGCAGTTCGGTGTGCTTTTCTTCAGTCGAACTCAGATCATCGCTCGTCATCATCATCACCATCATCATCATCTTCATCGTGGAGATATTTGAAGTTTTTCGACGATTAGGTCAATTGTGGAGAGAAGATCTTTCTTCTTCTTTTCCATAAGAATTATCATCGTTTTGAAAGAAGAACGAAACTCTTTATTCCTGACAAAATTTTTCTAAAAAAAATATTCTCCGTGTTAAAACCACGGAGAATGACCATTCTCCGTCATTTTAGTACGGAGAATAGCTAAGATCCATCAAGTACACGGAGAATGGCAATTCTTCGTGTAATTTAGAAACGGAGAATGCCATTCTCCGTACTAAATTACACGGAGAATGGTCATTCTCCTACGTTTTAACACTGGGAATAACCATTCTCCGTGTAAATTAACACGGAGAATGTCATTCTCCGTTTTAATTAAGACGGAGAATGTCATTCTCCGTTTTATTTAACACGGAGAATGACATTCTCCGTGTTAATTTACACGGAGAATGGCATTCTCCGTATTTCTAACACGGAGAATGGCCATTCTCCTGCATTTTAACACTGGAATGACCATTTTTCGTGCTAAATTACACGGAGAATGGCCATTCTCCGTTTTATTTAACACGGAGAATGGCATTCTTGTCACGCCCCAGATCCAGAATACTGGAGAGCGGGGGCAGACACAGCCAGCTACGTATATTGAAATAGAATACATCTCAACTATACGGTCACGGCTGTCTGGATATGAGGGTTTACTACAAGCCAGCAGTCTCTTAATGTCAAGCCTATTGTCTCAATCTCAAGCAATTAACAGAGTTACAAGATGTTAGAGCATCAAATATATATATATAAGGCGTCCCAAATATTACATATTGGATGATCATGAAGCTAGTCGTACAAAATGATAGGACTAGCAAGAGTTCAGTCGTACATGATCAACCCTAGGATTTGTTAATCATGTTTACAGCCCGTAGGCAGACAGTAAGTAAATGTGCATCGAGCTAACAGGTGCTCGTCGGCTAAACGCCTCAAAAGAATAAATTTATATATAAGTGGGTGAATCAAAAGAAAAACCCACTCTTGGCCCGGGTTCCGTCTAGTTGTCACCATTGGGCTGGAAGCTTGGTAGATCCTCGGGAGCTGCTCCGAAATCTGGCCACACAAAACCAGCTGGGTCAAACCCCAGAAAGAGCAAGTGCCACAAAGGAGGCCACAAATAAGAACAAAAGCCAGCATATCAGAACATAAAGAATAAAAAAAAGTACAAGTAGTAAAAGTACACAGAGCGATAAAAGACTAGGGACGTGGAACCATTCCGGGAGCCAGGTCACAATCCTTAAACCAAACAAGGACCGGGATTGTACCCCTTCGCCTGAATAGCTCACTGTCTCTACCCATTTATCGCTAGATATAAGTAAAACAATCATGATCAAGGGTTCCAGGTACAGGGGCTAGACAAGACTTATACAGGGCTGGACACCATTCATTCACAATCGGCCAAGCAAGTACTACGGCTTACTACTTTAACTAACTAGGGTTATCACAAGCCTATTTACTAACAAGATGCAAGTGAGAAACTCCCAGTCCCAAGCCCTGCAGACCATCCAGTTATCCTTCCGCGGGTTGAGAGTTATAGGTGGGTACATCGCCCGGGAGACAAATGTACCCTTAGGTGACTTAGAGGGTGCAACACATGACAGTGTGCTGGAAATGTGCTCTACTCGTCGGCAAGCTACAAGTCCATTAAAGCGCCCAGATAACGAGATTGCCTGTGACCGGGAATTCTCCATGTTCTAGTTTGATCTAATCATTAGCCTAGTCCAATTTAGCGCGAGTCCCTGGCCGTGGTACCCAGGAAGTCACGTCCTAGACATGATGCAAGACAAGACAAGTGGATTGTACAAGCAAGCAAGCAGGAACACCCACGGTGTCAAGGCAAGTCAAGTTAAGTTATCAAGTCAAGTCAAGTTAAGAGTGCGCCGCCACGGCCACTATCAAGTTATCAGGTTACCAGTTACAAGTCAAGTCAAGAGTGCGCCACCACGGGCCACTATCAAGTCAGGTTAGCCAGGTCAGAAGTGTACCACCATGGGTCACTTATCAAGTCATGCTAGTTCCTTGCCATACCAGGCCATATACAATAGTTATTCCAAATATACAAGTAAAATCAAGTTCATGACAAAAGGCGTAAGGATATAAAATGGGCGTAAAATACCTGATACAATACCAATATATATAGGATCATAAAAGAGCCAAGACCAAGAAATAACAAATTCATCATAAACAAGTAGGTAGCACAAGGGGGTCAAAGGTTGGGCTACGCAGGGTATAGACTGCGCATACAAGGCTGCGCAAGAGTTGCATTGCGCAAGGGGAGCAGTACGCAAGGGGAGCAGTACGCAAGCCATACGCAATGCACAGTACGCAGGCCAGCATACGCAGGGGCTATACGCAGGCCATACGCAAGGGGAGCAGTACGCAAGCCATACGCAATGCACAGTACGCAGGCCAGCATACGCAGGGGAGCAGTACGCAAGCCATACGCAATGCACAGTACGCAGGCCAGCATACGCAGGGGCTATACGCAGGCCATACGCAAGGGGAGCAGTACGCAAGGGGAGCAGTACGCAAGGGGAGCAGTACGCAAGCCATACGCAATGCACAGTACGCAGGCCAGCATACGCAGGGGCTATACGCAGGCCATACGCAAGGGCGCAATACGCAGGGCGCAATACGCAGGGCGCAATACGCAGGGTGCAATACGCAGGGCGCAATACGCAGGGTGCAATACGCAGAAGACCCTAAGCAAGGGTTCTACGCAAGCAACACTACGCAGGAGCTCTACGCAGAGGCCGTACGCGGGAGCCGCGTGGCCAACAAGAGGGAAAGGCTGTGTTCTTCTCCTACCTCTGTCCGAGAGGAAGAACACCCAACCCAAAAACTTCAATTCTTCATAACTTTGCCAAATCAAAACCAAATTTAGATTTTCAAGGTTCTAACTTGAGTAAAATTGAATTCTCTTCCATATGGAAGCATCAAAAACCCATAAAATCCAACTAAAATAGATCAAAACCATGTAAATCCGAAAATAATTAAAACCTAGATCTAGAACAATGGAGACTCCAAATCACAAAATTCCAAGTTCTAATGTTGTTCTCCATGTCCTAATCTAGCTAATGAACAAAATAAAAAGAGGTGCTTATTTAATGGCAAGATGCACTTGCCTATGGGTGTTGGTGGAGGAAGAAGAAGAAGAAGAAGAAATTAATGGAGAAATTATGGAGGAGAGAGAAAGTAGGTGGGTTATAATGAGGGTGTTGTGGTGTAATGGAGGTGGTGTGTAGGCTATGGTGTTCCATCATGACAAACCAAACCAAACCAATCTCCAAAATAAAACCAAGCCATGGTCTAAAACCCAATTACAAGAATTCAAAAATCCGCAAGTCGAGAATAATAAAATACGTGCCAAAATCCAAATACGAGCATAATACGAAATACGGAAAATGAGGGTGACAATTCTCCGTTTTATTTAACACGGAGAATGGCATTCTCCGTGTTTCTAATATGGAGAATGGCCATTCTCCTGCGTTCTAACGCTGTAATGACCATTCTCCGTGCTAAATTACACGAAGAATGGCCATTCTCCATGTAAATTAAGACGGAGAATAGTCATTCTCTGTGTTAGTAACACGGAGAATGACATTCTCCGTGTAAATTAAGACGGAGAATGACATTCTCCGTGTTACTAACACGGAGAATGGCCACCCTCATGCGAAATTAACATTTTTCGTGTTGTAACACGAAGAATGATCATTCCCCTGCATTTTATGGTCAGTCGAAACTTTGAAGGGCCATAACTTTTGATTGGGAGGTCGAAACGAGGTCCCGTTTGTCCCAAAACGAGCCTATCTTCGAGGAGCCTGAAAGTAACAATATTTTCGTTTGACGGCCTACCGAAATTTTAGAATCGCAAAAAAAATGATGTTTTGACCTCCGTTTTAGCACTTTTGCCGTTTGTCTCGGTCTTTCCGAAATTTTCCGACGAATTTTTGAAGATTTTTTAGGAGAAAACCTAGATTCGAAAGTGAGCAGCGTATGGAAGAAGATGAAGTATCGAAACATTTTTTTTAAAAGTAGTTTCGTGGATGTTTTCAATAAATTAGAAGGAATGGCAAAAAGGTCATTCGGAATCCTCTTTATATATTTTTTGCTAATTCTGGGCACGCGATAAAAGTTTCTTTTGCGGTGGATTTTTCATAAAACTTTTTAAATTTTTGGACATTTCATAAATTTTTCCTTTTTTTAATATTGTTATCAAATTTGAACCAATCGGATGAGAATACAATCCAAGAAACATCATTTAATATCTACATATTCAAAAAACTAAACTACCGAATTTAAAAGTGCAACAAAGATCATATTAACTTATTTGTTAAGCAAGCTGGGGAACGCAAAAATAAAACTATAAACAATTACATGTATAAATCGAGGATTAAAGTAGAGATATTATGTGGGTCGAGCGGTCTGAATTTTAGGATATTTCTTTCCTTTATATGTAATTTTCTGATTGAATTTTTTTATTTCCACTGAGTTGGAGTCTTTCTGTTGAAATTTTTTTTGGGCTCAATTCAATTATAAGATATTAATAAGGCATTGAAAATTTTAAGTTAAGTTTTTCAGCTGGGGCCTTTGTAAATTTAAAGGGCATTTGTAAAATTTAGGACCCTCCCAAAATTTACAAAGACCTCGAAATTTTACAAAGGTGCCATAAATTTTATTAAGACCTAAATTTCACAAAAAATATATAATTTTTTACATAAGGCAACATTTTTTTTAGATGTCCGACGATATGTACGGGACTTTGCACGCTACATTGCATGTATTTTGGGTCCACTATTTCCAACTCCCGCCATTATTATAAATGAAAGAAATAATACGTCCCCATGACTCGATCCACTGATCTTCAGTCACTCAACCGGGGTCTTATACCTCTTCTCGGTAACCACAAGAGCCACTCGAGTTCGATAAGATCCCCTATATTTTCATGATTGATCCCATTTCCACTAGAGTCGCATGCAAACAACTACTTTATGAACAACTAACCAACCAATATGGCGAGTATATCTCTACTAATATAATGCGCCATGGAGACGATTACAAAATGAGCCATATAAGTAGGATGTATATTTTAGAATTTGTTATATGTTCAAGTAGTTAGAAGACCTTCATAGGTCTTTTTTATTTTTATTTTTCAGTCTGATTTTCTCCCCGACTTGATACTTTTGCAGGTAGCCCGGACAATCTCCAAGTGCCAACCTTGAGCTTTCGCTCCATATGCTTCAATAATATTCGCTAGTTTTCCTAAAAAAAAAAAAAAAAAAGGTAGGTAGAAGAATTTTAGATTTTTTTCTTCTTCTCAACTTTATGAAGATACATATACGATAGTTTTTTTTTTAGTCTAAAAAAAAAACTATCGTATATGTATCGTCATAAAGTTAAGGAAAAAAAATCTAAAATTCTTCTAACTACTTGAACATATAATAAATTCTAAAATATAACCAATATTCTAATTATATTTAAACTAAGAATATGATATTATCTAACTAAACGTATTTTAATATAAATTTTAAATTTTTATCTAATTATTTTTTTACATGCAACACACGTGAATAGTTTAACATAATAGAATTGTGATTAATGGGGCCGGGGACACTGATCGTTGAGCTAAAATACAAGGCAAGAAGAGTGATGGTGGGTTGCTTTCCAAAGTAGGCCCATGTTTCCCTATCTTTGTAAAGTTTGATAGAGAGAGAGCAATTGATTTCATTGTTGGGATAAGATTTTTTGATGTGGGCACGATGCATGTGCCAATTCAATTTGGAAAGAGGTCAGGTGGGTGAACCAACTCTTTTAACACTTTTTAGGGATACTTTGTCCATTCGGTAGGTGCATGCTTGCCCACGGCTTCGAATTTGGGTTAAAATCAATGCAAAGAAAAGCATAAACCCGTTTACAAATTGTTTCGACTTTCATATTTTGTATGTAGATAGAAAAATGTTATTCATTCATCCGAAGTATCTCTCCAAATCATTTTTCGTTATGTGACAACCAAGGCCTGCCATGAGTTCATGGGAGTCCGAGACAAAATTTTAAACTAGAGCCTCATACACAATATAAAGTAATTAAAAATAAATAAAACAAAAGTAAATTAGAAAAAAAATGTCATCAACAAGAATTGAACTAAGAACCTCAAATATGAGAGCCAAAAATAGTAATAACTATCGCATAATTGTTTTGTTATATAAGGCCCATGCAACATAATTGTTTTGTTGTATAAGGCCCATGCAAAAAAATTGGAAGTAAAAGGAATACCTTTAGAAGAGAAAAATGAATATTTCTTTGGCATCAAACATAGAAAAGAAATTGCTTTTTTTCTTTTCTTTTCCAAAGGTCCATATTCCGCGAACCAAACATGGTCACTGTTTTGAATAGAAAGTCTGCTGCTATAATGGCAATACATTTTTTTTTTCCGCAGGAAACGATGAGAAGATGTTCAAAAAAAGTTCTATACCAAATAAAATGAGATCTTTCTTGCGTTGAGCAATTTGTATCCCTCTTTTTATGTTTCTGTTAATTCATAAAATGAGAACTTTCTTATGTTGAGCAATTTGTATCCCTCTCTTTATGTTTATGTTGATTCAATGACGTTGTTAACCACAATGTATCAAATCAAATTACAATTTATATAATTCTTCCAACAACATTTAATAGAAATTCTCTATTCCTAATTACATTGCATCCTACCGGTAACCTATTTGCAATACATGAATAAAAAAAAATGTGGATAAAAAAAGATCTTAAATCTATTTAACTTTGGCAATGTTTTCATATAAAGCACCTAGACATAATTACCAAACATTCATTGGGGATCTCCCTTTTCAACATTCATACCCTTTTTTTTGTGATTTTTTTTAAGTTTAAATTTGTATTTTAGGAAATGTATGGTTTTACTCAACCACATTGCTACCTTGTCTGCACGTGGGCCAGTCCATCGTCACGTGGTACCACCTCATTGGCAGATCAACCGATGTGGAATCCGAACAAATAGGGAGGGATCAATGGGGTGGCGTCACGCAGATGGACGGACAAGCCCGTCTGCGGACAAAATATCATTTCCGTTTACTCAAACACCTATTTCCCAAAAATGCTTGACATGTCTGAGCAAATTAACAATTCGCACGAAGACAATTGGTTTTGTTCCATTATCACTTTGGCACACAATTGAGTGACTTGAGTCTCAGTAACACTTTACTATAATCCGCGAGTGAACCGTGTGAATCTTAACTTGAAGGCAGAAAATTAGTAGATGAAGTCACAACAACGTATATATATTTTTTTTATTTATAAAAATGGTCAACGTATATATAATTTGGTGCGCAATGTCGGACCAAAAAAAAAAAACTTTACTATAATCCAAAGAGCCACGTCTTGTATGTAACGTCATAAAGGGTTAGTGACATGATCTCACATAATAGTTAAAATTAGGATTTGGATCACCAAATTCTCCAACAGTGTCTGAAATTCCAAAATTACTGTTTATGTAGGCTAATAAACAATTATTTTTCAAACACTAACGTTGGACAATTTGAAAATCCAAATTCTAATACAAACTGTTATTATGTGAGATCATATTACTAAATATCACAACAACCAAAAAAAACTTTACTATAATCCAAAGAGCCTTAGACCATCTCCAATGGTGGTTTCTATCTTCCCTATTTCTATGGAAGAAATCCATTTTAGAAAAAACTTCTCCCAATGGTGCTTTCTATCACCATTTCTATCCTATGAAAACTTTCTAATAGGGTTTCTACATGTAGAAACTCTCATAGAAATTCTCCTATCTCTCATGACAATTATTATTGGACCCCACACCATTAAATTGGTCATTTTACTATGTGACACATAGGATAGAAATAGAGAACCATTGGAAAGTATTTTTTGTATGTATTTTCAAGGAGTATTTTAAAGTACAATGCCAAGTAGGATAAGAACTCAATTTTAGAAAATCACCATTGGAGATGGTCTTAGAGTATGTATTTTCAAGGAGTGTGGAAATTTAGAAATTGGATTTAGATAGATCATAGATGACACAAAAAGATGGTTTCGATGGAATAAGAAAAAATAGATGTTCTTCGAAGTTATCCCAAGTGTGGCTCGAGTATATAAAAACTTGTTCTTTTACCTTCTTTATTATTGTTTTAATATACAGATTGAATAATAGGATACCATACACATACTAATTAATTAAGATTTTGATATAGAATTTATAAAATATTAATAATCAATTATTAAGTGGGTCCTTAAGGACAATTATTAGAGTCCATACTACCTAATTGATCTCCCTAAGATCTATAGAAACTTTAATATCTATCTAACATTAGATAGTCTAGGGACCTTGGCGATGCTCTTAGTTATTATCAGGGCCGGCCCTTGAGTTGATGGGGTCTGAGACGAAACTTTCAAATAGACCTTCCGTACATAATGTAAAAAAGATATATAAATATAATAAAAATTTATTGCTATCAAAATTTGAACCAAGGACTTCTAAAATAGAAGTCTAACATTATAACCACTACACCAAAATATTTTTTTTGATAAGAATGGCACATGATATATACTAATTGTAGATAAATCTATGTTGGTGTTCCTTTTGTCTGGAGGCATTGGTCCGTTGTCCGACTTGTCCTGGGCCAGGGCCGCCTCTGATTATTATTTATTAACCAATCACTATTTTTTCCAAGATGGTTGGTTTTGTGAGTTATATATACGGTAAAGACATTGTATGACTCCATGAGGAATTGGTGTCGCTATCCATATATATATATATATTTTTTGCTCTCTAACTTTTGCATTTTGGCTCATTATGGAATATGTCAAAACCAATATCTAGATCGTGTTGGATCGAACATTGAAAATCGTTTTCCAAATCTAGAGAATTTGGCGAGAATCGAGAAATATCCCACAGATCAAATATGTCAAAATACATATACAAGCGCACAACACAAACACGACTTTTACGTGAAAAATTTTGATAAAAAAAAAAAATTACAAAACGATCGGAGTCTAACATGAAAAAAGATTCACAAATATAATAAAAGAAATATACTCACTTTTTTTTTTACAAACTCCTCCACCGATCCGTACAGACCACCACAACTTTTCAAGTACAATAGAAATAGATTACAAGAAGAAGGTAAAAAATTATCGAAGACGATAGCACGATGAAGAACCGATGTAGAACTCCCCGAAATAACCCCTCTTCAAATCAATCTCCAAAACTTTGAAACCCTCTTCCTATTCGTTGAAGAATTGTACCATTGAGAAAACTTTCTCCTTAGATTGTAGTAAAAATATAATTTAGAGTTAGAAAATACCTATCTACGACACCTAACTCCTGAAAAGATCTGGACCATTCATCACAATCCAATATTGTTAATAAAACACCCATTTGGCTTTAGACTCGGACTAGACCCGCTAGTTTGCGGGACGGGACAAAATGAGACTAAAAAATGTTGGAACCGAATCAGACTCGACCCGTTCGAAACTCTGAAACGGACTAACCTGCGGGTCCAATCAAGAAGAACTAATAAAGCTTCCATAATTAACACGATCTTCAATTTAATCATTTTTCCGATCAAAATGGCTTACCATACCGTACAGGATGGGAAGGCTTGGAGGGAAGGGGCCCCCTATTAGAGAGCTTAAGCCTGTTTTTACGGTCCGGTCTTCGCGCGCGCTTCTACGACGTAGTTCGCATGCGTGTGTTATGTGTGTGTGCGTGCACGATTAAAGAACACATATACATGGCATGAAAGTCGCTTTCTAGAATTGGACTGTCAAGGTGTAAAGTGATCTTTTTTTGCTTTTTGGATTCATCCTCCCTAATGGTTGCCTTATGGTTATTTCATATCCCCCATTTTCTTTATGTCATATTATGCTTACTATACCTGTGGATGTAGCATTATAAACTGTATTGTTACTCTTGCTCCCATGCGATATGTCGGAGTGAATGTCGGGTTCTGAAACCTCCCTACCGGGTCGGTCGCCTCACACCACTCTTAAGAATTGGCACTGCACCTTAACCCCCTTCCGCTTGGCGCGAACTCCTTTTGGTTTGAACCCACAGAGTTGCTAGTGGAAATCAAATTGTGAGAGGATTAGTTTCTGTAATGCCTGTAGTTCGTATTACGTATCTTGGAATACGTGTACGTATTTTTTTTTGTACTGCATATCTCTTGGCTTGGCTCGGTTTGTTTTTGGGTTGGTTCGGCTAGGCTTGGGTTGCCTTGGTTCATCATGAACCAAGGGGAGAACCCCTACCTACCACCACCATCCCCATTTATTAACCCCTCCTCTTTCTCTCTCTTCATTATTCTTCTTCTTCTCCACATTTACTTCTACACCTACCAGGAAGGAGAGAGAGAGAGAGAGAGCTTAGGCAAGTGCAAACTTGCTTCATGATGGATCTCATGTTTTATTGTTCCATTCTCTTCCTTACTAGATTCTAAGCCTCTTTAGAACTGGAAGTTTTCGGTTTTGATGGTTATATTTTGTAGATCTAAGTTTTAAGTTCCTTCTTGTTTAGTTTTCTTGGTTTTGATCTCTAAAACTTGGTTATTTTCGAAAACTAATGGTTCTATGTTGTAGAGAATTCAATTTCATTCAGTTTTGGCTTTTGTTTCGCTTGATTTTGACTCCGGATGAGTAAGTTATGGCCATTACAAGTTTTTGGAACTTTCATGGCTGAACTTGCTGTTTGGGGACGATGAAACCCCATGCGCCGGGAACCCCATGCGCCCGGGAGGCCATGCGCCGTGAAGTCCCGGCAACGCATCCCTTAACTCCGAGCGTGTCATGCGCGTAGGTTCCCTACGCGCATGTATTGAAGACGCAACGTGAGTATCTCATGCGCCGATTGGTGCAGGAATCCCATGCACCGATTGCGCAGGAATCTCATGCGCCGATTGGTGCAGGAATCCCATGCGCCGATTGCGCAGGAATCTCATGCGCCGATTGCGCAGGAATCTCATGCGCCGATTGGTGCAGGAATCCCATGCGCCGATTGCGCAGGAATCTCATGCACCGATTTGTGCAGGAATCCCATGCGCCGATTTGTGCAGGAATCCCATGCGCCGATTGCGCAGGAATCTCATGCACCGATTTGTGCACGAATCCCATGCGCCGATTGGTGCAGGAATCCCATGCGCCGATTGCGCAGGAATCTCATGCGCCGATTGGTGCAGGAATCCCATGCGCCGATTGCACAGGAATCTCATGCGCCGATTGGTGCAGGAATCCCATGCGCCGATTGCGCAGGAATCTCATGCGCCGATTTGTGCAGGAATCCCATGCGCCGATTGCGCAGGAATCTCATGCGCCGGAATTGCCCTATTTCGCTGTTTTTGCCTGTTTAAGTTGTTTTGTAGCTAGAATCTTGAGAAACTCAAAACATGAAAGTTGTAGATCTTTTCCTTGGCTTCAAGAATATGTTATTAGTTATTTTATACAATCTTTCTCATTCATGATAATGTAAGAATAGAACACGATAGTGGCTCGCTGTGGCGCACTCTTGACAAGTAAACTGACATGACAAGTATGAAATACCTGGACACCGTTGGCGATTGTGTTTGTAATAAACTGGTACTGTCTTGCATCATGTCTAGGATGGGGATCCCTGAGTACCACGGTCAGGGGTACCTACTAAAATTGACTAAGGCTAATTAACTAGAATGATTCAGTAGTCATGAAGAGATTCCCAGCTACAGGCAATCCCGTTATCTGGGCGCATTCAGTGGACTTGTAGCCTACCGACGAGTAGAGCACATTTCCAGCACACAGTCATGTGTTGCATTCTTCCTAAACGGACATTCGACCTGGATAACCGGATGGTCTGCAGGGCTTGTGGTTGTTAGGATAATCTCGTTGCATCTTGCTAGTAACTAGGCCTGTGATAACCCTAGTTAGTTAAAGTATCAAGCCGTACTCCTTGCTTGGCCGTGATTGATTGGATGTACCTTATTCCAGCTTAGTCTTATCCTGATCCTGTGCAAGATTATGACATGACATGATTATTGATACTTGTCTTAACAATAACGATCGGGGGTCCAGTTCTGTTCAGGCGAAGGGTTACAACCCCGGTCCTTGTTTGGTTTAAGGGTTGTAACCTGGCTCCCGGAGCAGTTCTGTGTCCTCTCTTCGTTTATTGTCTTAATGCAATCCCATGCCATGCTCGTCATGTTTTACCTTACCATCATACCATAATTAATTATGCTGGCCTTAGCAATAAAGATCAGGGGTCCAGTTCTGTTCAGGCGAAGGGTTACAACCCCGGTCCTTGTTTGGTTTAAGGGTTGTAACCTGGCTCCCGGAGCAGTTCTGTGTCCTCTCTTCGTTTATTGTCTTTACTGAACCAATAGTATTTGAGACGGGTTTCTATTCAGGTGAAGGGCTGCAACCCCGGTCCTTGTTTGGTTTAAGGGTTGTGACCTGGCTACTTGAATAGTTTCCTCGTACTCAGTTTACTGTTGTTATCTCTATTATTATCAGTTCTTTATTTATTATTGTAGTGCCCCGTCCCTACATCGTGCCCCGTCTCCGTCCACGGGGTGCGCGAGAAAGGAACACTGTCGCTATCGATTTGGTCGGGACCGATAGGTCGGAATCGGCCGAGTCGATCGAACGGGAACGGTTGAATTAAGATCCATTCCACGTTATGGAATGGCTTCTTCGGAACCAAGTCCCATATTCAGCGGGTTGCGCCTCGAGGATTGGCTCTGCGGCTGAGTCGGGAGAGACCTCCCGTTGCTCTGGTTTTCATGCCGCACTTGAATTGGCTTTGGCTTTCGTTTTCGTGAATGCTTTCGATGGATTTTTCGTGACGCGTTTTCGAGCTCGCATTCATATCGAAATTCCTTGAAATACACAGTGTTCTAATCAGTTGCTTATGCGATTGCAGGTGATCGCGTAGGCGACGACAGCGCAGCCAACCGGTCGCTCGCTTGAAGCAAGCTAAGGCGAGTGGCTGACCTCCTTCGTCCCGTCCCTCTACTTCAAAAACTCAACATGTGAAGTAAAATAAATGCTTGTCATAATAGTATAGAATCAATGAAATCGTGGCACGATACTTCACGAAACACTTGTTATCGAACTGTCGGTTTTGGAAATGAAAAACGTGCTTCCCTATGCAATTACACTTGGTCTATGCCAATCCAACGAATGAATCTATTAACGCTTATCGCAACGATACGGAAAAATGAGTAAATCAACTAAGTTCCAAAGAAAACGGTCATTGGACAACTTGTCGACAAGGTGAAGTTCCTCGAACGGTTGCCTCGGCCAAGGGACCGGTTCGGCCCGGGAGGAACGAGTGTAGCAGCGCCAACCCTTCATCGGCGCGAGTTATGCGGGCACTTTCGCACAGGGCTCGCTACCCGACGCGAAAGGGGCGTCGTCTAACCGAATGCTATAGTCCGCGATGGCTTGACATTGCCAGTGGCCTTTAAACCCCTATCACTACTTAACAGGTGCACGGGACACGGGATGAACATGATAGTTGCTTGCCTCAAAACATGTTAACATGCAAATCATACAGGATGGTTAGAAAGATCATTGAAATAGCTAGCAAACATGTTTATGAAACTTCTTGAATCAAATGCAGAGCTTGGATTTAATTAGCCATTCGCCAGTACATGTGTTTCGTGCTGATCCTCGCTCTTTACAGGTCCCGCGAACCAGGAAGGACGCGCCAACTAGCAAGGCGACGTTCGTGACTTTTGAAGCTTCGGCCGTGCGTCGAAGACTATCTCTCAGCGACTCCACATTTTGAAGGCTCTCGACAGTCCAAGGAAAATGACTCAGCGTCCCTCCCATCCAGGTCAATGGAGTACTTGTGTATATTGAGGGATGTGTGCAATGTATGGAACGGCTATCTCATCGGCACTCTTTTGTAATCGAGTCATGTTGTAGCCCGCGCGGCAATGAGTCTTGTGTGTCGGAGTCTGTAAAAAGATGTTCATTATCAATAAAGATCAAGTTTCCTTTACTTATTGTGTGTATCAATTTGTCTGCGTACTCTCTTAGATCTCGTGTCTCGGATTACCTTATGACTTGGCCTTGTGCGATCGCAAATTAGGTTCGCACGGCATCACGCCCGGGGGACGACTATCGATTCGACAGAATCGGGGCGTGACATAATGGTATCAGAGCACGGCTTTACGTCCTTGGCCTCTCGTGTCGAATTCTAGTCTCCGACCGTTGACCTCGTGTCGATGAGAAGAGTTGTTCCATACGCTGAACCCAGGACATTTTCTGAAACTAACGAGAGTTGCCTTCCTTTTTCCCTGCAGTTACGGGAGCTCAGGCGGAAGACGAGACGAGCGCTTCGAGCGGCTCGAGTGCTTCTAGGCCTGAGCATTCCGTTAACCCAACGGGAATGACGCCTACTGTAGCCGGATCTTCCGGCGACCCGATGCAACGTATGCTGCAAATGCTTGAAATGCAGCAACGTCAAAACGAGCTCCATCGTCAGCAAGCAGAGGCTCGTCAGGCTCAATTTGAGAGTCGGTTCGAGGCTCAATTCAAGCTGCAGCAGCAGCAGCTGAATACCCTCCAGCAGATCGTACAGTCGGTCGTCGGCAACAACAACTCAACGATGACACCTGCCGTGACCCAGCCTGCGGTTCGATCCAACGAAGCCGAACCAGAGGCGCCCGTGCTCTCACCTGCAGCACCGAGAAGTTCCAACTTCGACGTGTCAAAGTTCACTAAAAGCTGCCGCACTTCCTTCAACGGCACAGAAGATCCCGCGGTGGCGATCGACTGGTTGGAGGAGCTGGAAGACAAGTTCGAGCTTCTGGATGTCGAGGACCCGAAGAAAGTCGCGTGTGCTCAACTATTACTTCGAATGAACGCGCACGATTGGTGGGCTGTGCAGAAGCGGGCTATTCGACGTGAAGACGAGACAGCGGCGATCTCATGGGCGACATTCAGAAATGCGTTCGAGAACGAATATCTTTCTGCAGCCGTGCGACAGGAAAAGGAGAACGAGTTCATGCAGCTGACGCAAGGGAATATGACTGTACGACAATATGCGGCCAAATTCAACAAACTGGCCAAGTTCGCTGGTGACTATCTACCTACTACTGCAAGCCGAGCAAAGCGATTCGTAGTGGGCCTGCGTTCCACTATCCGTACACATGTCTCGGTGCCGGAATACAAAACTGTGGGCGAGGCACTCAACCACGCCATCCGTCTGGAGTCCGAGTATCCTCCTACTACTACCGGCGCTGTTAACTCTAATAACAAACGCCATAGTTATGCGGGAGGCAACAACGCACATAAGCGTCAACATCGCGGCAACCAGACGAAGGAACGGATGGTCTGCAATTTCTGCCACAAGGACGGGCACCTGGACACCGACTGCCGACTTAAGAACAGAGTCTGTTTCGCATGCGGCAAAAGAGATCATCTCGTAAGGGACTGTCCGGAAGCTACGTCGAGCCAGCGCCCACAACATCAACAAAACCGAGGCCAAGCACCTCGGGCTCCACCGACCGCACCACAGAATGGCCAAGACCGTCGCCCCAATGCCCAGGGCCGTGTCTACGCCATGACCCGAGACGAAGTGTTCGCATCTGACACAGTTGTGACAGGTATACTGCAATTCAATAATAAACCTGCTCGTGTATTGTTTGATTCAGGTGCTACGCATAGCTTCATATCGGCGGACTTCGTCGCCGAACACAAATTTCCTCTGACACCGCTCGGTCTTGAGCTTACTGTTAATATCCCGTCGGGCATACCACTAGCTGCGAATTTAGTCTGCGGAGACGGAATCATCTGTATAGGTGGTCAACAGGTCAGTCTTGATGCGATAGTTTTAGACATTAAAGACTACGACATCATTCTGGGGATGGATTGGCTCGGTCCGTGCAACGCAACCATAGACTGCGCTGAGAAGAAAGTCACTTTCCGCATACCGGGAGTGCCTGAATTCTGCTACTCGTGTGGTGAGGCGTCGCCGACCTGCATGGTGATCTCTGCGATATCTGCTCGACGGATGCTGCATTCCGGGTGCGAAGGCTATCTGGCTTCCGTTCGAGACATGCGACAGGATAGTGCAAATGCGGGTCAGACCGACGTTGTGGCAGAATTCCCCGATGTGTTTCCGGACGAGTTGCCCGGCATGCCGCCCGATCGAGAGATTGAGTTCACTATCGATACCTTCCCCGACACTCGACCGATCTCGAAGACCCCGTACAGAATGGCCCCTGCAGAGCTTAAAGAACTCAAGGTGCAGTTACAGGAATTGCTCGACAAGGGATTCATCCGACCCAGTGTCTCACCGTGGGGAGCGCCCGTACTATTTGTCAAGAAGAAGGACGGCTCTATGCGTCTTTGTATCGACTACCGCGAGCTGAATAAAGCCACCGTCCGGAACAAGTATCCCCTGCCCCGCATAGATGATCTGTTCGATCAGCTCCAAGGAGCCACGGTGTTCTCTAAAATTGATCTGCGTTCGGGTTATCATCAACTCAAGATCAAGCCGGACGATGTGCCGAAGTCTGCCTTCCGCACTCGATACGGCCATTACGAGTTCCTGGTAATGCCGTTCGGCCTAACGAACGCCCCTGCTGCCTTCATGGATTTAATGAATCGGGTGTTCCGACCCTTCCTCGACAAGTTCGTAGTGGTCTTTATCGATGATATACTCGTCTACTCGAAGAATAAGCAGCAGCATACTGAGCATCTGCGGACCGTGCTTCAGACCCTTCGAGAAAATCAACTCTACGCGAAGCGAAGCAAAGCAAATGTGAATTCTGGCTTAGCAGCGTCGCATTCCTCGGACACATCATTTCTGCTGAAGGCATTGCGGTCGACCCAAAGAAAGTTGAAGCCGTTGTCGATTGGAAGCGGCCAGCGTCCGTCGGCGAGATTCGAAGTTTCCTTGGCCTAGCTGGATACTACCGACGCTTCGTGAAAGACTTCGCGAAGATCGCATCGCCTCTGACTCGCCTCACCCAGAAAGGAGTCGCTTTTGAATGGTCAGACGACTGTGAAGCTGCGTTCCAAGAGTTGAAGCAGAGGCTCGTCTCGGCCCCGATACTCGCACTTCCAGAAGGGATTGAGGGTTTCCAGATATTTAGCGACGCGTCCGGTCAGGGCTTGGGGTGCGTGCTGATGCAGCGGAACAAGGTGATATCTTTTGCGTCCCGACAGCTAAAGCCGCACGAGAAAAATTATCCCACGCACGACCTGGAGTTAGCGGCGATTGTGTTTGCGTTGAAATTGTGGCGCCACTATCTCTATGGTGTGGCGTGCACGATCTATACCGATCACAAGAGCCTCAAGTATCTATTCACGCAGAAGGAGGTGAACTTGCGGCAAAGGCGTTGGCTGGAACTAATCAAGGATTACGACTTGACTATCGACTACACGCCGGGAAAGGGAAATGTTGTGGCGGACGCTTTGAGTCGGAAGTACCTTGCCTCGTTATCCATCGACCCTCGACTGCTACGCGACCTTGAAGAGATGGGCATCGAGCTCCGAGTCAGATTCCGGAACGTGCAGTTGACAAAGTTACAGTTGGAGCCGAGCTTGCTGAATAAGATCAAGACCGCTCAGACGGACGATTCGTACCTGAAGAAAGTGCGAGAGCTAATTTCGACAGGCAGGACAACCGACTTTGCGGAAGACGAAACCGGCGTGCTTCGATTGAAGGGTAGGCTATGCGTTCCGGACGATTCAGAACTTAGAAAGGAGATCCTGGCGGAGGCGCACAATGCGAAATACACTTTGCATCCAGGCAGTACCAAAATGTATAAGGACCTCCGCACGACCTTTTGGTGGCACGGGATGAAGAGAGATGTGGCGCTCTTCGTGTCGCAACGCATGGCCTGTCAGCAGGTGAAAGCTGAGCATCAGCGACCGGGCGGGGAGATGCAGAACCTCGCTATTCCCGAGTGGAAATGGAATCATGTCACTATGGATTTTATTGTTGGCCTGCCGAAGACACCACGGGGGAACGACGCCATCTGGGTCATCGTCGATCGATTAACCAAGTCAGCGCACTTTATCGCCATCAAAGTTACTTGGAGCGTTGATCGCCTGGCGCAGATTTATCTTGACGAGATAGTACGGCTGCACGGAGTTCCAGTATCCATCGTCTCTGATCGGGATTCACGGTTCATGTCGCGATTCTGGAGTAGCCTTCAGTCGGCGCTGGGAACCAAGTTGCAGTTCAGCTCAGCTTACCATCCTCAGACCGACGGCCAAACGGAGCGCGTCAACCAGATTCTTGAAGACATGCTACGGCTCTGCGCTATCGACTTCAAATCAAGCTGGGACGTCCACCTACCGCTGGCGGAATTTGCATACAACAATAGCTACCAATCCAGCATCCAAATGGCGCCGTATGAAGCCTTGTACGGCCGGAAGTGCAGATCTCCTATTTGCTGGGATGAAGTCGGGGAACGGCAGATACTCGGTCCGGAGCTGGTAGAACAGACTGTGGAAAAGGTCAAGCTCATTCGGGAAAGATTAAAGACCGCACAGAGTCGCCAGAAAAGCTACGCGGACATTCATCGTCGACCACTCGAGTTTCAAGTAGGCGATCACGTATTCCTCAAGGTGTCGCCCATGCGGGGAGTTAGTCGGTTCGGCGCGAAAGGAAAGCTGAATCCGAGATTCGTTGGGCCGTTCGAAATACTTGAACGGGTCGCGCCAGTGGCCTATAAAATTGCCCTACCACCGACGCTTGAAGGTGTTCACAATGTCTTCCATGTCTCTCAATTGCGGAAGTACGTGCACGACTCGAGCCACGTGGTAGATTTTGGCCAGCTGGAGCTAAAGTCTGACTTATCCTACGTTGAAGAACCAGTTCGAATCATAGAACGCAAGGATAAGCTGCTGCGCAATCGAGCGATCCCTCTCGTCCGCGTCCTCTGGAAGAACCACTCGGTCGAAGAGTCGACGTGGGAGCTTGAATCGGAGATGAAGGATAAATTCCCTTCATTGTTCTCGTAGAGGTAGGTTTCATCTTTAAGTTTCGAGGACGAAACTTTTTATTAGTTGGTTATGGTGTAGTGCCCCGTCCCTACATCGTGCTCCGTCTCCGTCCATGGGGTGCGCGAGAAAGGAACACTGTCGCTATCGATTTGGTCGGGACCGATAGGTCGGAATCGGCCGAGTCGATCGAACGGGAACGGTTGAATTAAGATCCATTCCACGTTATGGAATGGCTTCTTCGGAACCAAGTCCCATATTCAGCGGGTTGCGCCTCGAGGATTGGCTCTGCGGCTGAGTCGGGAGAGACCTCCCGTTGCTCTGGTTTTCATGCCGCACTTGAATTGGCTTTGGCTTTCGTTTTCGTGAATGCTTTCGATAGGTTTTTCGTGACGCGTTTTCGAGCTCGCATTCATATCGAAATTCCTTGAAATACACAGTGTTCTAATCAGTTGCTTATGCGATTGCAGGTGATCGCGTAGGCGACGACAGCGCAGCCAACCGGTCGCTCGCTTGAAGCAAGCTAAGGCGAGTGGCTGACCTCCTTCGTCCCGTCCCTCTACTTCAAAAACTCAACATGTGAAGTAAAATAAATGCTTGTCATAATAGTATAGAATCAATGAAATCGTGGCACGATACTTCACGAAACACTTGTTATCGAACTGTCGGTTTTGGAAATGAAAAACGTGCTTCCCTATGCAATTACACTTGGTCTATGCCAATCCAACGAATGAATCTATTAACGCTTATCGCAACGATACGGAAAAATGAGTAAATCAACTAAGTTCCAAAGAAAACGGTCATTGGACAACTTGTCGACAAGGTGAAGTTCCTCGAACGGTTGCCTCGGCCAAGGGACCGGTTCGGCCCGGGAGGAACGAGTGTAGCAGCGCCAACCCTTCATCGGCGCGAGTTATGCGGGCACTTTCGCACAGGGCTCGCTACCCGACGCGAAAGGGGCGTCGTCTAACCGAATGCTATAGTCCGCGATGGCTTGACATTGCCAGTGGCCTTTAAACCCCTATCACTACTTAACAGGTGCACGGGACACGGGATGAACATGATAGTTGCTTGCCTCAAAACATGTTAACATGCAAATCATACAGGATGGTTAGAAAGATCATTGAAATAGCTAGCAAACATGTTTATGAAACTTCTTGAATCAAATGCAGAGCTTGGATTTAATTAGCCATTCGCCAGTACATGTGTTTCGTGCTGATCCTCGCTCTTTACAGGTCCCGCGAACCAGGAAGGACGCGCCAACTAGCAAGGCGACGTTCGTGACTTTTGAAGCTTCGGCCGTGCGTCGAAGACTATCTCTCAGCGACTCCACATTTTGAAGGCTCTCGACAGTCCAAGGAAAATGACTCAGCGTCCCTCCCATCCAGGTCAATGGAGTACTTGTGTATATTGAGGGATGTGTGCAATGTATGGAACGGCTATCTCATCGGCACTCTTTTGTAATCGAGTCATGTTGTAGCCCGCGCGGCAATGAGTCTTGTGTGTCGGAGTCTGTAAAAAGATGTTCATTATCAATAAAGATCAAGTTTCCTTTACTTATTGTGTGTATCAATTTGTCTGCGTACTCTCTTAGATCTCGTGTCTCGGATTACCTTATGACTTGGCCTTGTGCGATCGCAAATTAGGTTCGCACGGCATCACGCCCGGGGGACGACTATCGATTCGACGGAATCGGGGCGTGACATAATGGTATCAGAGCACGGCTTTACGTCCTTGGCCTCTCGTGTCGAATTCTAGTCTCCGACCGTTGACCTCGTGTCGATGAGAAGAGTTGTTCCATACGCTGAACCCAGGACATTTTCTGAAACTAACGAGAGTTGCCTTCCTTTTTCCCTGCAGTTACGGGAGCTCAGGCGGAAGACGAGACGAGCGCTTCGAGCGGCTCGAGTGCTTCTAGGCCTGAGCATTCCGTTAACCCAACGGGAATGACGCCTACTGTAGCCGGATCTTCCGGCGACCCGATGCAACGTATGCTGCAAATGCTTGAAATGCAGCAACGTCAAAACGAGCTCCATCGTCAGCAAGCAGAGGCTCGTCAGGCTCAATTTGAGAGTCGGTTCGAGGCTCAATTCAAGCTGCAGCAGCAGCAGCTGAATACCCTCCAGCAGATCGTACAGTCGGTCGTCGGCAACAACAACTCAACGATGACACCTGCCGTGACCCAGCCTGCGGTTCGATCCAACGAAGCCGAACCAGAGGCGCCCGTGCTCTCACCTGCAGCACCGAGAAGTTCCAACTTCGACGTGTCAAAGTTCACTAAAAGCTGCCGCACTTCCTTCAACGGCACAGAAGATCCCGCGGTGGCGATCGACTGGTTGGAGGAGCTGGAAGACAAGTTCGAGCTTCTGGATGTCGAGGACCCGAAGAAAGTCGCGTGTGCTCAACTATTACTTCGAATGAACGCGCACGATTGGTGGGCTGTGCAGAAGCGGGCTATTCGACGTGAAGACGAGACAGCGGCGATCTCATGGGCGACATTCAGAAATGCGTTCGAGAACGAATATCTTTCTGCAGCCGTGCGACAGGAAAAGGAGAACGAGTTCATGCAGCTGACGCAAGGGAATATGACTGTACGACAATATGCGGCCAAATTCAACAAACTGGCCAAGTTCGCTGGTGACTATCTACCTACTACTGCAAGCCGAGCAAAGCGATTCGTAGTGGGCCTGCGTTCCACTATCCGTACACATGTCTCGGTGCCGGAATACAAAACTGTGGGCGAGGCACTCAACCACGCCATCCGTCTGGAGTCCGAGTATCCTCCTACTACTACCGGCGCTGTTAACTCTAATAACAAACGCCATAGTTATGCGGGAGGCAACAACGCACATAAGCGTCAACATCGCGGCAACCAGACGAAGGAACGGATGGTCTGCAATTTCTGCCACAAGGACGGGCACCTGGACACCGACTGCCGACTTAAGAACAGAGTCTGTTTCGCATGCGGCAAAAGAGATCATCTCGTAAGGGACTGTCCGGAAGCTACGTCGAGCCAGCGCCCACAACATCAACAAAACCGAGGCCAAGCACCTCGGGCTCCACCGACCGCACCACAGAATGGCCAAGACCGTCGCCCCAATGCCCAGGGCCGTGTCTACGCCATGACCCGAGACGAAGTGTTCGCATCTGACACAGTTGTGACAGGTATACTGCAATTCAATAATAAACCTGCTCGTGTATTGTTTGATTCAGGTGCTACGCATAGCTTCATATCGGCGGACTTCGTCGCCGAACACAAATTTCCTCTGACACCGCTCGGTCTTGAGCTTACTGTTAATATCCCGTCGGGCATACCACTAGCTGCGAATTTAGTCTGCGGAGACGGAATCATCTGTATAGGTGGTCAACAGGTCAGTCTTGATGCGATAGTTTTAGACATTAAAGACTACGACATCATTCTGGGGATGGATTGGCTCGGACTCATGAGGTGTAATGTGACATTTTGTTGGCGCACTTTGCACTTAGCACGTCAGCATCGTCGCTAGGTGCATAGTGCGCTTTAGTTGTGCACGTTGCACGCCCACGTTCTGACTGATTCGTAACTGATCATGGATTTGTGGATCTGACATTATAACGTGGCACGTATCTCGGATCTGGACAGTTACAGCAGTGGCTATATATTCAGAGCCTCTCTTCTCTCTCGGAACATTTTTTTTCGAAGACTTCAGAAATTCACGAAGAGAGAAGAGAGAGCTGCTGCGCACCTTGTTCTTCCTCGCGCAACTGGAGTTCTGTCATTGTCTTTCCGAGCTGTCCGTCGTAGAGCAGATTACCAGAGCGTTCCAGAGTTCTTTTTGAACTTGTTGGTTCCTGGAAGCTGACCGTGTGGGCGGATCTAGCTTTGAGCACTGGTGTTTTGACACCCCAGCATGCCACCACCTTCCATCTATCGTTTGTCACCTTCACTGCTGCCTTTAGCATTTCGATTAGTACTTTCTGTTTAGAAGCACTACTATCGTTTGCTACGTTTACGAAATCTTCTTAGATTTTCGTTGTCACGCCCCAGAACCAGAATACTGGAGAGCGAGAGAATGACTCAGCCAGCTACGTATTACGGGTAGATGAATACCGTATAATACGATTAATGTTGTCTACAAGACGAGGGGGGTGCATACTACATGAAAGTCTCACTATGGTCACTTCACCTCTATTGTCTCAATCATTCAAACAAGAAACAAAAATAGAGAACATATAAGATAAAGCAGTAAGGCGTCCCAAACGCTTAGTCAAAATGTTCTTTGATATCTGGCTTTACAAAACATAGCCAGATGATGTAGCAAGGCATACACAATTGTTATCAGCTGCAGCCTGACTTAGTTACAATTATGTAAAAGTAAGTACAAGACGATCCGACTAACATGTCGGTACCAAACGGCAAGGTATAAAGTAGATAAGAAAACGAGCGGGGAAGTAAGAAACCCACTCGAGTCCTCCGGCGATCATCCCTCTAGTGTTGACCATCTTGGAGGTAGAAGTAAGCTGAGTCCTCGGAAATCAGCTCTAAATCTGGCCATACAAAACCAGAGCGGTTAGACCTCTAATAGCAAGTACCACAAGGAAGCACGACATGAGAACTAAAACCAGTAATAAGAAATATGATAAATAGATCTCTGCTTGCCACTAGGATTATCATAGCATCACGACACTTCGAACCAACCTTCCAACCAAACAAGGACAGAAGTTGGCCCGTCATGTCCTGACATTCTGATCATCTTAGTTAGGCAACAGAGTAGGTACAGTACACAAACAAATCAATTTAAACGGCCATTCAACTACTACGGCTTGCTACTGTGTGTTCCAAATTATCCTGGAATTATGCAATAAAAGATTCCTCAGTTCTCACTATGTACAAGCAAGGCTAGTTTACCCAGTCAATCAATTACGCCAATCATGAATTAGACGAGTCCCAGCAGGACGCCCGTCATCAATATATAATATACAATAAATAATATAACCAGATACCGCTCCGTGCCCGTGTGGCAGGTTTGCAGTATCTGTGGGGGCCAGCCGACCTGTCGGGCACTTAATAGTCCCAAGAGGGCTGCCATGTGAGAACTCGGGAATCCATTTTCTCCATGCAATTATTATTTTATTTAACTTAATAATCTCTATGTTGAGTGAAATCTCATGCCGTGGATCATGGTTATTCAAATGAGTACGTTCGTACGGGGTACGATATGCGCAACTCTACAACGATACCCGTACGGCTAGGTTGTAGGTCTTACATAGCGTAATGCAACAATCAAATCTAACCATGAAATAATCATGCCTTGACCATAAAGTACACGTGCTGCTTTTGCAGAAAAATAAATAAATAAATAATTAATTAGATTGAAGCATGCAGGTGTCTGTATGCCGAGGTTCGGGATTAGCCAGTCGATTACAATAGTTCATAGTTAATATGAACGTGTCTCATTCATTCAATTCAATAAGACGACTAACCAGTCTCTCAGTTCCAACTAGGAACACATGATCAATTATTAGTAAAATTACCCATCAATGTTAATTCGTACCAAGGCATGAAAGTCAACTATTATAGAGCAAATAGAAACACCAAGGTTAGATTACGCCAAGGTTGGTCTATGCCCAAGTCAGGCTACGCTCAAGTCAGGTTACGCTCAAGTCAGGTTGCGCTCAAGTCAGGTACGACTCCTTACTATCCAAGCCAGCGTACACAAGTCATACGCTTCCAAAAGGCAGCGTATGAACTCCATACGACTCCTTACTATCCAAGCCAGCGTACGCAAGTCATACGCTTCCAAAAGGCAGCGTATGAACTCCATACGACTCCTTACTATCCAAGCCAGCGTACGCAAGACATACGCTTCCAAAAGGCAGCGTATGAACTTCATACGACTCCTTACTATCCAAGCCAGCGTACGCAAGTCATACGCTTCCAAAAGGCAGCGTATAAACTCCATACGACTCCTTACTATCCAAGCCAGCGTACGCAAGTCATACGCTTCCAAAAAGGCAGCGTATGAACTCCATACGACTCCTTACCATCCAAGCCAGCGTACGCAAGTCATACACTTCCAAAAAGGCAGCGTATGAACTCCATACGACTCCTTACCATCCAAGCCAGCGTACGCAAGTCATACGCTTCCAAAAAGGCAGCGTATGAACTCTATACAACTCCTTACCATCCAAGCCAGCGTACGCAAGTCATACGCTTCCAAAAAGGCAGCGTATGAATCAAACTGCGCTGCGCTAAAGAGCGCGCGCAACTCTGTGGCGTAAGCTAAAAAGCTAGCGCACACTGCTCACTGTCTTCTCCAAAACAGCAAGAACTCCATGGTTGCACCCAAGGCTTCCAAAGTCCATAACTTGGTCAAAACAAGTCCAAATTCAACTTTCCAAAGGTCAAATTTGGGTAGAATAAAATTCTCTACAACATGAGACCATCAAAACTTGCAAACAAAGAAGTTTGATAGATCAAAACCACCAAAATCTGAAAATAACTTATTTCTAGATCTACAAAAATTAAGGCTTCGAAATGAAAAAATGCCAAGTTCTAAACTCTCTTAGGATCATGAGAGGAAGATAAATGAACTATAAAAACATGGGTTCTCATGGGAAGCAAGTTGTACTTGCCTACGATTTGGTAGGTGGAGGGAGTGATGAGGAAGAAGAAGAAGAGTGATGGTGAAGGAAAAATAATGAAGAGAGAGAAAGGGGGGGTTGGCTTTAAATGAAAAGGTGGTGGTAGGTGGGGGTGTTAGGTTTGGTTCATGATGAACCAACTAACTAAACCAAACCAAGCCGAACCCAAAGTCTAGCTAAAGCAGAGAAATAAAAGCAGAAAGTAAAATGCAGATAATTAATTAACATGAATTTAAAGGAATTTAAATACAGAATAATACATGATAAATATTAAATAAATATATTTGAGTAGTACATGTATAAAATACGTATTCTAGGAACGGGGAGTGACATCTCTACCCTCCTTAGAAAAATTCCGTCATCGAAATTTTAAATCCAAGCATGATAGAAACATCGGGGTTAAACTAATCTAAGTACAAGCAATTCAATCAAGCAATCATTTTACAATGTCCATAACAAGTAACATATCTATATTTAACAATCTACGATATCAAGCAATTCTATCCAAAAGGTGATAAGCATGAGGAATCAAGACAATCAAGGTACACAGAAAAAGATATACCTTGTGAGTCAAACAGGTGTGGATACCGGGATCGGATATCATCCTCACGTTCCCACGTTGACTCTCCCAAAGAGTGATGACCCCAAGCAACCCGGACAAGGTTAATTGTTCGGTTCTTGAGTAACTTCTCTCTTCGATCCAAGATGGACACATGCTGCTCCTCGTAAGACAGGTTGGTACCAACAACCAGTTCTGAATGATCGAAGATATGGCTGGGGTCCGATACATACCTTTGTAATTGAGATACATGAAACACGTCATGCACCTCTCGTAACGAAGGTGGAAGGGACAAACGATAAGCAACATCGCCTACCTTATTAAGAATAACAAATGGGCCTACGTATCGTGGACTCAACTTCCCGCGAACGCCAAATCTAATGACCCCACGGGTAGGTGAGATCCGCAAGAACACATGGTCCCCAACAGAAAACTCTAGCGGCCTACGATGCTAGTCCGTCCAATGACGATGTCGATCCTGCGCAACACGAAGTCGCTCTCTAATTCCCTTAATCACTTCAACCGTCTGGATAATCATTTCTGGGCCTAGCATCTTCCTTTTCCCGATATTATCCCATGCTAGTGGCGATCTACACTTCTTACCATATAGTGCCTCAAATGGCGCTATTTGGATACTGGCTTGATAACTGTTGTTGTATGAGAACTCAACTAAGTGCAGGTGGCTTTCCCAAGATCCTCCAAAATCCAGAGTGCAAGCTCGCAACATATCTTCCAAAATCTGAATTGTCCTTTCTGATTGCCCGTCCGTCTGCGGATGGTAAGCCGTGCTAAATCTTAACTTGGTACCCAGACTATGATGCAAGCTCTTCCAGAAATGTGATATAAAGCGGGTATCTCGGTCTGACACAATACTAACAGGGACTCCATGTCACGCCCCGAGTCGACAAACCGTTCGTCCCCGGTGTTAATTTGCCGATTCGATCGTCCTCGCTAAGGCGTGATGCCGCACGAGCCTGGAGTTGCGCTCGTGCAAGGCAAGATGACAAGTTCTTAAATGGTTATCTTTTCATTTTGATATTAATACGCCAAGTCGAAATTTTACAATTCACATCAGAATATAAGACGCAGTATAGGAAGATAGAAATGCTTTTCATTCATAGCTTGCAACGAAGTACAAGTCATAATTATATTGGATGCCGTTGCGGCTACATTGATTGAAAACATAAAGAGAATACATTCGACAAGTTGCCTGAACTACGCTTGTCGTCCCATACATTTTCCCCTTTATACAAAGCCGTCGACTTGAATTGGCTTCAAAATACTTCAGCATAGGAAGAGCTTCAAAACGCCTCTCCGCACTCCAGCTCCAGTTTAGTTGGGCGCGCCCGTCGCACCTGGGAAAATTGGGGGAATGGAATTAGCACACTTGCTAAGTGGACGAGACGAACCCACTCGTCTAAACCGACTCTGATTGTTAGGGTAGGCATGCTTTAGAGTAGTCTTTCTATTAGAACTAAATAAATTTAATTCATATTCGATAGCCATATTTGCGTAATAAAGCATACAGTGAACCATAGCAGTTTATTATATTTCTTACCACGGCCGTGCTCGTCCCTGCATAAAAACAGAGATAATATTTACACCTGTATAAGACAATAGGTGAGCATGCTACTATCTTATATGCGGTCATTGATGTTACACATCACATGGGACTATCTCAATGGCATTTTGGCTCGCTCAGTCTAGGTTGCAAGCCTGACAGACGGTCCGAAATACATCAGTGCCGAAGCACGATTAATCATTCCCCCTAGGTCGAGTCGATTCCGATGCCCCGGATATCGATTCGAGAAAAATATCAACTTGTGCACAAGCTGTCCATGACCATGCCAATGCGTGAACAGTTTATATATGCAACCAGTTTTGTATAGCGCGGACAGTATTGAACGACATTATCATTTCTCCCAACTCATGCAACGTTTCATTTTCCCCAAGCCGTACTCCGATTTAGCGTCCCATAGACACTAAATTGTCCGAGGCATCATAACCCACGATCGACGTTTCATAATATTTTGTAGCACGTAAAATAGTCTATCTTTTTACTATAACCTTAAACTTTTTGGTTTATGTGATAGACTTGTATTTTCAGAGTGAATTTCTCTAAATCGATATGTTTTCCTGAGTTCTTGGACTTAGTGGATTGGCATGCAATTAACTTGGCATCGTTCGATTTGAATGAATTCGAAGCAAGAAATAAGTTTGCGGGACAGAGTAGAAAAGAAGGGGCCGAATCACCCACCGATCACTTTGCTTTGTGCAGGTCGTCGAAGCGCTACGCAACGTCAATCCTTAGTTACGCGAGCTTCTGCAATGGCACCAACACTTTGTTAGATTTCCTTCTTTTCCCCTTGCATCGAAATTTGTAATTGCATCCATGAAAACGACGCGAAAGCACTTCAATCAAGCCCAGCGGCAAAGCTCCAAGAAAACCATACAGCGGTCCGGTCCCGTCGAAGGGACTCTTATGGAGAGCTCACTCGCCGAGATGCAGCCCGCTGCATCTAGGACTTATTCCAACAGAAGTCGTTCCATTAGTTGGATCGATTCTCGTAACTTCCGTCCGAATCGATTTGAATCGATGCCGCAAAGCGTTAACGTTTACCAAGCTTAGCAATCGAGTCAGATGGCCATCTAAGTTCTCGGCCGATCTGACTTGGCGCTAGCATATTATGAAGTTCCGTCGCCTATCGAAAGCGGGGCGCTATATAATATACCACTAAGAAAAAGTTTCATCCCGAAACTTAAGAACAAGGGTCTGACCTTAATTTAGACAAACAACGCGGGGTACTTCTCTTTCATCTCCGCCTCCATCTCCCACGTCGACTCCTCGACTGAATGGTTCCGCCAAAGCACGCGGACCAAGGACATCGACCGATTTCGCAGCACCTTCTCCTTGCGGTCCAAAATTTGAATAGGCTCCTCCGAGTAAGACAAGTCAGTACGTAGCTCCAACTGATCGAAGCTAACCACATGACTCGGATCGTGCACGTATTTTCGAAGTTGTGAAACGTGGAAAACATCGTGCACATCAACTAAGGCAGGAGGTAGTGCGATCCGATAAGCAACCGTCGCAACTCGCTCAATGATCTCGAAGGGGCCTACAAATCTCGGGCTCAACTTGCCTTTAATGCCGAACCGCATCACACCGCGCATGGGCGTTACTTTCAGAAACACATGGTCCCCGACCAAGAACTCTAGCGGACGTCGACGAAGATCTGCGTAGCTCTTTTGTCGACTTTGCGCGATGCGAAGTCTATCTCGAATCAAGCGAACCTTTTCGACGGCCTGCTCCACCAGTTCCGGTCCAAGCACTTGTCGCTCTCTGACTTCATCCCAACATATCGGCGAACGGCACTTCCTCCCGTAGAGCGCTTCGTATGGAGCCATCTGAATGCTCGACTGATAACTATTGTTATACGCAAACTCCGTAAGCGGCAAATGCGTATCCCAACTAGTCTTTAGGTCGATCGCACACAGACGCAACATATCTTCTAAGATCTGATTTACCCTCTCTGTCTGACCTCTGTTTGGGGATGGTACGCCGAACTAAAGTTCAGTTTGGTCTCCATTGCCGCTTGGAGGCTCGTCCAGAAATACGATAGGAATCGCCTGTCTCTGTCCGAAATTATAGAGGCCGGTATCCCGTACAGTCGAACAATCTCATCGACGTATATTTGTGCTAATCGATCGACGCTCCATCCTACTTTAATTGCGATGAAGTGAGCCGACTTGGTCAATCTATCAACAATGACCCAAATCGCGTCATTCCCCCGCGGCGTCTTCAGAAATCCCACAATGAAATCCATCGAGATATTGTCCCACTTCTACTCAGGAATGGGGATGTTCTGTAGCTCGCCGCCTGGCCGTTGGTGTTCCGCCTTCACCTGCTGATACGCCATGTATTGCGATACGAACGTAGCCACGTCTTTCTTCATGCCGTGCCACCAAAAGTTTGTGCGCAAGTCCTTGTACATCTTGGTGCTTCCAGGATGTAACGAGTACTTCGCATAGTGCGCCTCCGTCAGAATTTCTTTTCTGAGTTCGGCAGTTTCAGGAATGCAGAGCCTTCCCTTTAGTCGCATCGTCCCGTCTCCGTCTTCCGCAAAGTCAGTCGCCATTCCCGTTGAAATCAGCTCGCGCATTTTCTTCAGGAATGAGTCGTCCCCCTGTGCGGTCTTTATCTTGCTAAGCAGGCTCGATCCTAACTTCAGTTGGGCTAGGTGCAGGTGTCGATACTCAATTCCGAGTTTGATACCCATCGCTTCAAGGTCTCGCTTTATCTCCTTGTTTATGGCCAGTGTTCCCATAAACATTCTGCTGAGTGCGTCGGCCACCACGTTTCCCTTGCCCGGTGTGTACTCGATCGTTAGCTCATAATCTTTTATGAGTTCGAGCCAACGTCGCTGTCGTAGGTTGAGTTCCCGTTGTGTAAATAAGTACTTCAGGCTTTTGTGATCTGTGTAGATTCTGTATGCCACACCATAGAGGTAGTGCCGCCATAACTTCAATGCAAAGACGATCGTCGCCAATTCTAGGTCGTGTGTCGGGTAGTTTTTCTCATGTTGCTTCAACTGCCGTGAAGCGTAGGAGATGACTTTGTCTCTCTGCATGAGTACGCACCCAAGGCCAGTTCCCGACGCGTCGCTGAATATCTGAAAGCCTTCTGGACCGTCTGAAAGTGCAAGGATTGGAGCTGAGACGAGCCGTTGCTTCAACTCTTGGAAGCTGGATTCACAGTCGTCGCTCCATTCAAATACTACTCCCTTCTGGGTGAGGCGAGTCAGAGGCGACGCTAGTTTTGAAAAGCTTCGCACGAATCGACGGTAGTAGCCCGCTAAGACAAGGAAACTCCGAATGTCGCTAGCCGAGGCAGGTCGTTTCCAATCCACCATTGCATCAATCTTTTTTGGGTCTACCGCGACACCTTCGGCAGAGATTACGTGCCCGAGGAATGTCACGCTACTCATCCAGAACTCGCACTTACTCTGCTTGGCGTACAATTTGTTTTCACGCAGAATCTGCAGTACCGTCTTCAAATGTTCTGCATGTTCTTCATGATTCTTTGAGTAGACGAGGATATCGTCGATGAATACGACTACAAATTTATCTATTTGAGGTCGGAAGACTCGGTTCATCAGATCCATGAACGCGGCTGGGGCATTCGTCAAACCGAACGGCATGACGAGGAATTCGTAATGACCATATCGAGTGCGGAAGGCAGACTTCGATATGTCGTCGGACTTGATCTTCAATTGATGATAGCCTGAACGAAGATCGATTTTTGAAAATATTGCCGTGCCTTGCAGTTGGTCAAACAAGTCGTCGATTCGCGGTAAAGGATACTTGTTCCGCACGGTCGCCTTGTTGAGTTCACGATAGTCGATGCATAGACGCATCGACCCATCCTTCTTCTTCACGAACAACACGGGAGTACCCCACGAAGAGACGCTAGGGTGAATAAATCCGCGGTCTAGCAACTCTTGTAATTGCACCTTCAGCTCCTTCAGTTCTGCTGGAGCCATTCGGTAAGGCGCCTTGGATATCGGCCGTGTATCCGGAAAGGTGTCGATGCTGAATTCAATTTCTCGATCTGGCGGCATCCCGGGCATCTCGTCAGGAAAAATGTCAGGAAAATCTGCCACAACATCAGTCTGCGTGTTTGTATTATCCTTCCGCGTGTCTCGAACTGATGCCAAGTATCCCGCGCAGCCGGAATGCAGCATACGCCTCGCCGAGATTGCCGACACCATCATTGCCGCCTTCGAGACCGTACCGCACGAATAGGAGAACTCTGTCTCGCCAGGAAGACGAAACACCACTCTCTTCTCTGTGCACTCTATCGTTGCACGACAAGCGCCCAACCAATCCATGCCCAGGATTACGTCGTAATCTTTGATGTCTAGTACGACGGCATCCAAGGATAGATATCTTCCTCCGATGCAAATGAGGCCATCCCTACAAATAAAGTTTGCGGGCATATCGACTCCCGACGGAGTGCTAACGCTAATATTTATATCTAGTGATTGCATGGTTATTTTATTTTCTTTCGCAAAATCAGCAGATATAAAGTATACGTCGCACCCGAATCGAATAATACTCGAGCAGGTATATCTTTGTAGAGTAATATACCTGTTACAACCGTATCGGAAGCAAGCGCCTCGTCCCGAGTTAAGGCATAAACTCGGCCTTGAGCTCCGTGGCGTTGGTTCTGATGGTTGACGGGCACCGCATTCGCGTCTTGCAGTGTCGGCGCTTTATGCGGATTCGGGACGTTCCTCGGTAGGTTATGTTAATTTTGAACTCTCTGAGGGCAATACGTTGTTATGTGGCCTACCTCGCCACACTTGAAGCAGGCTCTTGTCAAGCAATCGGTGGTTCGGTGCCCACGCCTACCGCATCTACTGCAATGTGGTCCGCCATTGACCCGGTTATCAAATGTGTTCGGACGTTTAGATATTCCCGATCCCCCGGCGTCGTTAGGACGCTTGTTGAAGTTGTTGCGAACGACCGGCACGGCCCTTTGTGACATACGGCCAAAGATTCGCTCACTATCAAGTGCGGCTTTGTAGGATTCACGATAAGTTTGGCATCGTTGGTTCATGACGTCCCTACGCAGTTCTTCGTTGAGGCCTTGCTGAAAACGCTCGCACCATTCTTCTTTGTTAGGCAGGAAGGCGCCGGCAAATTTTGCAAGTTTCGAGAAGCTTGCATCATAATCTTCGACACTCATATTTCCCTGCCTCAACATCATGAACTCGTCCGCCTTCTGTCGACGGATGGCACGAGGAACGTACTGCTCAAGGAAGGCTGTCTTGAACATTTCCCAAGAAATCTTTTTGTTGGAATCAGTTTCACAGATCTCTTGTTTCTTCGCCGCCCACCAGTCATGTGCTCGTAGTTGTAACTGCAGCGCCGCACAGGCCACCCTCTGGGACCCTTCGATGCAGAGGAGATCGAACAAGTCCTCCATCTCTGCGAGCCATCCTACTATCACGTCGGGCTCTGCTCGGCCGTTGAACTTCGGCGGATTTATTTTGCGGAACTCCTTTACTTTGAACATGGAAGGAGAGTTCATCATTTGCGGGGAGCCATCTTCCTCCTCGTCTTCTTCTTGATCACCTTGCTTTTCCTCGGGCTCTTCGTCCGTCGTCTTGGTATCGCCCGCCATTCTGCTCACTATCTGAGTCAGGGCATTCATCTGTTTTTGTTGCGCCTCAAATTGGGCTTTGAATTGTGTCTGAAGCTGCTGTTGCTGCAGTTCCATCAACTGTAGCATCTTCTGCATAGTCGTCTCGCTAGGCTCAGTGCTTTTTGTGCTCGACGTACTATCTACAGTTTGGGTTGTTGGGCCGGCGATTTTCTTATCTCGCTTAGTCATTCCTACAAACAGTGTAAACCCGTTAGTATTTTTCAAAAATATCTACGGGCTTACCTGTATGGAACTTGTATTTCACGCAGCATGCCGACAAGCATTCAATCAAGCCATCGCAACGGACATTCCAACAATGAAACATATTTCGAAAATTCGAGGAAACATAACTGGGCTCTGATACCAATTTGTCACGCCCCGAGTCGACAAACCGTTCGTCTCCGGTGTTAATTTGCCGATTCGATTGTCCTCGCTAAGGCGTGATGCCGCACGAGCCTGGAGTTGCGCTCGTGCAAGGCAAGATGACAAGTTCTCAAATGGTTATCTTTTCATTTTAATATTAATACGCCAAGTCGAAACTTCACAATTCACATCAGAATATAAGACGCAGTATAGGAAGATAGAAATGCTTTTCATTCATAGCTTGCAACGAAGTGCAAGTCGTAATTACATTGGATACCGTTGCGGCTACATTGATTGAAAACATAAAGAGAATATATTCGACAAGTTGCCTGAACTACGCTTGTCGTCCCATACATTTGCCCCTTTATACAAAGCCGTCGACTTGAATTGGCTTCAAAATACTTCAGCATAGGAAGAGCTTCAAAACGCCTCTCCGCACTCCAGCTCCAGTTTAGTTGGGCGCGCCTGTCGCACCTGGGGAAATTGGGGGAATGGGATTAGCACACTTGCTAAGTGGACGAGACGAACCCACTCGTCTAAACCGACTCTGATTGTTAGGGTAGGCATGCTTTAGAGTTGTCTTTCTATTAGAACTAAATGAATTCAATTCATATTCGATAGCCATATTTGCGTAATAAAGCATACAGTGAACCATAGCAGTTTATCATATTTCTTACCACGGCCGTGCTCGTCCCTGCATAAAAACAGAGATAATATTTACACCTGCATAAGACAATAAGTGAGCATGCTACTATCTTATATGCGGTCATTGATGTTACACATCACATGGGACTATCTCAATGGCATTTCGGCCCGCTCAGTCTAGGTTGCAAGCCTGACAGACGGTCCGAAATGCATCAGTACCGAAGCACGATTAATCATTCCTCCTAGGTCGAGTCGATTCCGATGCCCCGGATATCGATTCGAAGAAAATATCAACTTGTGCACAAGCTGTCCATGACCATGCCAATGCGTGAACAGTTTATATATGCAACCAGTTTTGTATAGCGCGGACAGTATTGAACGACATTATTATTTCCCCCAACTCATGCAACGTTTCATTTTTCCCAAGCCGTACTCCGATTTAGCGTCCCGTAGGCACTAAATTGTCCGAGGCATCATAACCCACGATCGACGTTTCATAATATTTTGCAGCACGTAAAATAGTCTATCTTTTTACTAGAACCTTAAACTTTCTGGTTTATGTGATAGACTTGTATTTTCAAAGTGAATTTCTCTAAATCGATACGTTTTCCCGAGTTCTTGGACTTAGTGGATTGGCATGCAATTAACTTGGCATCGTTCGATTTGAATGAATTCGAAGCAAGGAATAAGTTTGCGGGACAGAGTAGAAAAGAAGGGGCCGAATCACCCACCGATCACTTTGCTTTGTGCAGGTCGTCGAAGCGCTACGCAACGTCAATCCTTAGTTACGCGAGCTCCTGCAATGGCACCAACACTTTGTTAGTTTCCTTCTTTTCCCCTTGCATCGAAATTTGTAATTGCATCCATGAAAACGACGCGAAAGCACTTCAATCAAGCCCAGCGGCAAAGCTCCAAGAAAACCATACAGCGGTCCGGTCCCGTCGAAGGGACTCTTATAGAGAGCTCACTCGCCGAGACGCAGCCCGCTGCATCTAGGACTTATTCCAACAGAAGTCGTTCCATTAGTTGGATCGATTCTCGTAACTTCCATCCGAATCGATTTGAATCGATGCCGCAAAGCGTTAACGTTTACCAAGCTTAGCGATCGAGTCAGATGGCCATCTAAGTTCCCGGCCGATCTGACTCGGCGCTAGCATATTATGAAGTTCCGTCGCCTATCGAAAGCGGGGCGCTACACTCCATGCTGCCTGACTATCTGTTGCATATACAACTCTGCCAACTTTTCTGTAGATTGCCCTACTCTGAAAGGAAGAAAATGTGCTACCTTTGTAAGTCGATCTACTATCACCCAAATAGCATCTTTACCACTTGGTGATCTCGGTAAACCGGTCACAAAGTCCATTGTGATGTGTTCCCACTTCCATTCCGGGATAGGAAGCAGTTGTAATAATCCAGCTGGCCTCTGCTGTTCTGCCTTTACTTGCTGACATATCAAGCAACGGGAAACAAACCTGGCTATCTCCCTCTTCATCCCATTTCACCAGAAGTGCTGCTTGATATCTTGGTACATCTTGGTCCCTCCAGGATGTATAGAATACTGAGAACTGTGAGCTTCTGTCATAACTTCCTGTCTGATATCTCCACTAGGTACACATAGACGTGATCCAAACCTAAGCGTACCATCTTCGTGGATTTGCATCTCTTTTCTGAGCCCTGACTCACATTTTGCCCTAAGCTTCTGAATCCTTAGGTCCTGTGCCTGGGCCGCCTTGATCCTGCCTACCAAGTCGGATTGAACTTGTAGACTTGCCAGAATTCCTATATCATTAGGAAGTATAACTTTGATGCCTATCTCCTGAAGGTCTTCTAAGATGTGCTTCTGCGTTGTCAACATAAATGTGCCGCCTCTTCTGCTGAGAGCGTCTGCTACCACATTAGCCTTGCCTGGATGATACTGAAGCTCCACGTCATAATCCTTGATCAGCTCTAACCATCTTCTCTGTCTCATGTTCAGCTCCTTCTGAGTAAAGATGTACTTCAGACTTTTATGGTCTGTGTACATGTCTACTCGGTCACCATATAAGTAATGCCTCCATAGCTTCAAAGCAAATACTACTGCCGCCAACTCTAAATCATGAGTTGGATAATTTTTCTCGTGGTCTCGAAGTTGCCTAGATGCATACGCTATCACCTTCCCATGTTGCATAAGGACACATCCAAGTCCTTTACCTGACGTATCATAATATACGGTAAAACCTCCGGGTCCAACTGGCAATGTAAGAATAGGCGCTGATATCAACTTCTGCTTCAATTTCTCAAACGATGACTGGCATTCTGCCGACCAGACAAATGGCACATCCTTCTGTGTCAAGCGGGTCATGGGTGCTGAAAGTCTTGCAAAATCTGACATAAATCTTCTGTAATATCCTGCCAATCCCAAGAAACTCCGTACATCAGCTACGGTCTTGGGTACTGGCCAACTCTCTACTGCTTCTACCTTCTTGGGATCCACTGCTACTCCAGCTCCTGATACGATATGACCCAAAAATAAAATGTGATCCGCCCAGAACTCACACTTGCTGAGCTTGGCATACAACTGGTTCTCTCTCAGAACCTGCAACACTTTCCTGAGGTGGTCTTCATGCTCCTCTTCACTAGCAGAGTACACAAGAATGTCGTCGAGAAATACTACGACAAACTGATCTAAATACGGCATAAAGATACGGTTCATCAAATTCATGAATATAGCTGGAGCATTGGTCAAACCAAACGGCATTACTAAGAATTCATAATGTCCATACTTCGACCTGAATGCTGTCTTGGGAATGTCTTCCTTTCGAACCCTCACTTAATGGTACCCTGAACGAAGATCTATCTTGGAGAAAACTCTAGCTGTGCTCAACTGGTCAAACAAGTCGTCGATCCTGGGTAGTGGGTACTTATTCTTTACTGTTGCCGCGTTAAGCTTCCTGTAGTCGATACACAATCTGGATGATCCATCCTTCTTCCCCACAAGTACCACTGGTGCTGCCCATGGCGATATGCTGGCTTGGATAAACTTCTTCTCCTTCAGTTCCTCTATGTCCTGATATACCTTGGCCTGCTCTGAATCCGCCATTCTGTAAACCCGATCTGATATCGGTTTAGTCCCAGGTGCCAATTCTATACTAAACTCAATATCTCTAACCGGTGGCAGACCGAGAAGTTCTTCGAAAAATACGTCTAGAAATTCTTCAACTACCTTCGGAACCTGAACTTCTTCCATTGCCGTTATTACTCCTTGCTCTTGCTGAGTTGCCTCTGATCTGACTAAGGTGAATCTCTTCATGCCTGGAATATCAAAAGATACACTCCCACTACGACAATCTATTGTCGCATGACTATCTTTCAGCCAATCCATGCCTAAGATAACGTCAAAATTTCCAACAGGAAATTCTATCAACTGGACGGGTAAGGAATGCCCGCAAACTACAACACTATACGCTAGAATAATTCTACTAACTCCTACGAGCCCATTGCCAGTGAGTATATTCAACCTCCCTGGCAATGCCTCGAACTCCATTCCTAGCCGTGTCGTAAATTGTACAGATATAAATGAGTGTGATGCTCCTGAATCAAACAATGCTACTGCGGGATATGAGCCGACGAGAATGTTACTGTAGAAGCATGGAATTTCATAACCAGAAAGCCCATGCGCCAGACACTACATGCGCTAGCACTCAGACGAAGAACTTCACAGCAAAGTCAATAAGTATAGACATTTGAAGAAGGACTTTTCATTTTATATATAAAAGTCTATTACATGTCTAGAAAAGGTTGTACAAAGGAGAATTTCTACAAAGGAAAGATCCTAAGTCTACAGCCAGCGGCCACCATGCGCCTTCAGATAAGCGCAGCGGCCACCATGCGCCTTCAGATAAGCGCAGCGGCCACCATGCGCCTTCAGATAAGCGCAGCGGCCACCATGCGTCTCCAGATAGGCGCAGCATCACTATGCGCCTCCATCCAGGCGCATCCCGCCATCTCTTCAGCAGCTCAGTTATGTGCATCCAGCCCAGCTATGTGCATCCAGCCCAGCTATGTGCATCCAGCCCAGCTATGTGCATCCCTTCAGCCAAATTCCTCCAGCCAGGCTCACCTGGCCGAGCAGAGCCCAGTTATGCGCCGCTCTTCCAGCCAGGATCACCGGATAAGTGCTTCCACAAAGCATTTAACCCTCTGGCTGGAACCAAGGAAGAGAGAAGCACGGCAAAGCTGTGGCCAGGAGAGGCTTCCAAAGCCCAAGGAAGACCGTGATCGAAATCATGGCACAAGGAAGCTCTCAACACAACCAGAGTGGACGACACCCACTTTGAAGGAAGAGAAAGCCTAGCACCGCCATTCCGATCTACGGCTCTTCCCGAACAACGGAGACGAGGCCCGAGCATCCCTATCTTTGGATGCAACAGGCACCTTCCGCCTGCCTCGGAAGCCCTCGACTCCATCTTTTGGATGTAACAGTCACCTTCAAGTGCATCGAAGACAACACAGCGTCTCATCTTCACCCTCGGGAGCACTTCGTCAACAGAATGCACCCGCATGTTCAAGTTCATATTGGAAGTACGTGAGGGAATGAGAAGCCAATCTTCTCTCTATGCCACTATTTATAGGCCGGGCAGATCAAACCCACGCGCCAAGTGGATGGCCCTCCGAATTCCGTGCAATGAATTTACATTAAATGGATGAACCGGACGCTTCGAATTCAGCCAAACGGCTATTTATAGCACTCGAAGAGCGAGACAGCCGCATCATTAAAAGACATGTCCGATGCGCCAGCAGCACGTCACACGGACGCGCCCTTCGGCATCAGGCGCATCACACAGATGCGCCCTACAGTACTCGGCGCATTACAGAGGGTGCGCCCCCACACATCTCCATACCGAGTGGAACGCCAACCGACGCGCCCACTCAGCTGTCCATCGAATGTCACCAACATTAAATGCTGAACTGACAGAGTTGGCAGCACGCCTCCCAAAGTCTGAACAGTCGACAGCTTTTTCAGAAAACGAAGCGTCGACAACGTCAGCATCATCATGACTTTATTTCGACGGCTACTGCCACGTGGCCACTCCACCAACAGCATGCGCCTCTACGGCCATGCGTCCAAATCAGTATGCGCCTCAAAAGCCATGCGCCTCAGACTGCTCTCTGATCCCGAAAGACAGAAGGAAAGTCGCCTGCATGCGCCCCAAAAGCCATGCGCCCCAAATGGTTTGTAACTCCTAAAGGTTATGAGCCGCAGCCTCCTCCTGCGCCCAATCCAAGGCGCAGCCCACCAGATCACTCCTCTCCACCAAATCCGAGATCTTCAAACCATGAGTCGACGACACGTGTCCTTTGACTCAACTCATCCAAGATTTCAGTAACGGAAAGATCTTCTCTCTGCTACGTGCCGGCTCACAACAGCAGTATGAAGAGTTCTCCTCCTCGATCAGGGCGCAGCATCCATGCGCCTCCATCAGCAACCTCCACGTGGCGTCCCCACACCGGCGCATCCTGCATGCGCGCATGAGCAGCCAGCCTGTAAAACTATAAATAGAAGGATCATCTCCTTCACACACAGAGGACACACAAAAAAGGAGACTCACAACACAGAGAGAATCCACAACAGAGAATCACCGGAGAGGCAGTTCTAGACACTCAACGTCTTCCTCCTCTCAGCAAGCTCCAGCACCCAGAGCAATCAACACCTTCAGAGAACCGATAACCGTCGTCAGCCGGTCAACGGAGTCAACGCATTACCACTCGCTCCATTGGCACTAAGGACCCAGCTTAAACAAAAGTGTACTCCTAGGACTACATCTAAGTCCTACATTGTAACACTGTTCTGTTTGTATTAAAATTTCAATCAAAACAATTTTAATGGCAAACAAGCTGGCGACTCTGCTGGGGACTTCTTTCTCCTCTACCGAGAAAGTCGTGTCACAGGCCGACGACGTGATGGTGGGCTCCTCCCACAAGACGCTGGTAGTGTGCCTCAATCAACAGGCGTACGAGGAGTTCATTTCTGAAGGAAGTGCGAGTCCTTCGAAGCGGCTGTCGAAGCCAAAGAAGACCCGCGCAGTCTGGGTGCGCAAAGTCGACGCCTCGGGCACCACCGTTGAAGGGGATGCGCCCGTCCAGCCTTCCCTTCCTGCTGACGTCCTCAGCAGTCAAGGTGCGCCCGCTGATGCAGCGCATCTCTCGGGGAAGCGTGCGGCTGACCACGTTCCCCAGCCATCTTCCTCTCAGGCGAGGAAGATACGTCGACGGAGCAGGGGCGCAGCCAATGCCCCGCGCATCACTTCTGATGCGCCACAAAGAGCCTCTGTCTTTGACAGACTCACTCGCTGTAATGGCGAGGAGAATTTGGATGCTGAGTACTATGCGCCCCAGCGGGCTGGTACGAAGAAATCCAAGGCGGCACGGGCCATGCGCCACAAACGTGCAATGCCAGCAGCCGGCCAGAGGCACGCGCTTACAATCACGCGCGCTGCCGATGGCAAGCTGTACAAGGTTGACTCAAGTGCTTCTGCACCAACAACGAGTCGACCTTCAAAGTCCTCATCTCGCTTGGGCGCATTCACTGCGTGCACAACCAAGCCGAGAGAGGCAAACTCAGTGGTCTTGAACTCCTGCGCCTCCTCTGGTTGTGCGTTTGAGGTCCGTTCAAGTCACATCAAATGCTGTGGTTCCCCCACTACTGATCGTGATGCCTGCTTGGTATTAGATCAGGGGGCGCAACACTCACCCGACCACCCCGGCGCTTGGCCCTGCCATGTGCCTGAGAGGGGTGTGAGGGTAGCACTCTCCTCCAATGACCTGCGCAACGTGATCACTCACAAGCGCCGGTCAGGAGAGTTGACCAACAAGCATGATGCGCCTCTCACGGGGCACACTTGTGCAGTGGTCACCATCAACTGCTGTTGCAAGACGGCAGTACCGCCAAAGCAGTCGGTCTTCCAACGGCTACAGTCATCGACACCCCTCCGACATCGTCTTGGGACAAAGGTGTCAGCAGAAGAGGAGCTAAAGGTTGCTTCATGCAACGTGATCTCCAACTCCTCATCTGTCCGGAAGACGACTGCCAATTCCTCGTCTTCATCCAAAAGCCAGCCGAGGAAAACCAAGGCAGCTGTCTCGACCTCTGGAGTGTTCGAAGGCACTCGGTCGAGGAAGAAGTTCTTGGAGGAAGCTGGGGGTAGCCAGACCCTTGTCGGGCCTCCTTCCGAAGACGAAGATGTCCAAAGCACAGCTGCGGCAGATCTTCATCAAGGAGAAGATGGCCTCCCTAAAGCCCTTCAAAATGACGATGTCCTCCAGGACACCGCCGGGGGTAGTGCTGGAAACGAAGAGGCCCTTCAAGACAGAGCTGAGGGCAGTCAGGCTCTTGCAGATGCGCCTGTCGAAGACGAACTCCAGAATGTGGCTGGGGGTGGCCAAACACCAGGAGAAGTGACTCCCCCACATGAGAGCGAGGCTGAGAGTGAAGCCTCAACTAATCCATCCACTTCCGGCCGTGTCATGATAGTATACATGACCGGGGGTGATCTTGAGACTGATGCGTCGCCACAGGACATTGTCCAGCGCATAGACTCGCTAGAGGGAGGACTCAAAACCCTCTCTGCCTCAATGCAAGCACTGACTCAAGCAGTGTTTGAGATGCGGTCGGCCTTGATCAGGACACCTTCAAATGGTCCCGACCCAGGAGCCAATGGAGAGTCGAGTGTGCCCCTCCAACGGACACCCTCAGACACAGAAGCACCCCGGACGTCGGAGCCCTCAAACGCTCCACTCCAGGTGGTACCTCCTTCCCCGACTCCTAGCTCCACGGAGGACGTGGTCGAAATGATCAAAGATCTGCGGGAGCGCTTCGAGTCCAAGAACAGGCAGGAGGAGCGCCAGAAGATGGGCATTCCCCAGTCTTATCCCCTTGAGTGGAACAAGGTGGTTTATCCCCCAAAGTATAAACCACAAACACTCACGCCGTATGACGGGAAGGACTCTCCACGACGGTACCTGACGTACTTTCAGTCGCAGACAGGGCATCTTCCGAAGGAGGACGCGCTCCTCACCAGCATCTTTGTTGGGGCCCTGAAAGGGGTGGCGTATGACTGGTACTGCAGCCTCCCCGATAATTCCATATCATCCTTCGACGACCTGACACGCCTCTTCCTCGACCGCTTCTACGACGGTGGGAAGGACATGACGATGGCGTCTCTCATTGAGATACGCCAGAAGGACAAGGAAACGGTTTGGACATTCATCGAACGCTTCCGTCAGGCCTGCTTCAGGCTACCTCCAGGCATGCCAGAGCATGCGCTTCTCTCCGCTTGCAGTATGAACATGCTGCCTGCAGTAAAGCTCTGGCTTAACTCTACTCCCCCTCCCGACTGGAGCTCCCTAATCATCGAAGCTGAAGCTGCAGAGAAGAAGGCGGCCAATGCACGTCTTCTGGGTGTTAGCTTCCCCGCCTTTGACGATAAGGGGAAAAAGTCTGCAATTAACAACTCTGGACGAGAAACAAAGGGAAAACAGGCATTGACTGTTAATGCCTCAAAGGGCGCATCTGTGCCTACTCAAAAGCCTCCACTGGCACCGAGACCCAAGGAGGTTTATTCATTCAATGATGACGACACCCTGCAACTCTTTGAGATACTGAAGCAGGGTGACAAGATCAAGCTTCCGGACCCGAAGCGGCCCGATGAAGTCGGGAAAGTGGACAACCCGAGGTACTGTCACTACCATCGGTTTGTCGGACACCCGACCAAGGACTGCTACGTCCTCAAAAATTACATCCAGCGCATGATCAATGCGGATGTAATCTCCGTCGACTACGAAGAGAAGACGGTGTCAGCTAATGTGGTGTCACTTCAGTTCGGCACCTTGCCGCCGACTACCACACAAGATGGCGTCGTCCCCATCCCTAAGGCGACAATGGAGGTGGTGAACTTGCCACCCACCCGTGACAATGTGAGTGGACTTGTCCCACTCACCACATCTCGAGGAGAGGTCCTCTGGGTTCACCCCGACCTCGTCTCCGAGGTAACTCAACCGGAGGTACGCCCTACCTCCAAAGCAAAAGACAGGAAGATCAAGTCTTGCCGCACGGTCTCTTCTTCAACGGAAGAGGCGCTTCCTGTGCAGACGCGTGCACAACAGAACTCCCAGCCTGGTGAAGCTGCCGCCGAAGTGGTGCCTCCTGGCACCATCCCTGAGGAGGGTCCATCCAAGCCCTCAGCAGCCAATAAACAAAAGCAAGTGGAGGCCCGTTTCGACAGACCTCTGCGGAAAGAAAATACTTCGGGGCTAGCCAAGCCCCACAATTTTGACATTCTGGCACAACTGGCCAGTACTCCTGCACGCTTGTCTTTGTTCGAGCTCCTGCGTCTCTCCAAGGACTCCCGAGAAGCTCTCTGCGAAGCTCTGAAGGATGCCGAATCCTTTCTCAGTCAAATCAAGCAGCCTGAAGACCTCCCAACTACTTGTGCACACTGTCATTGTGCGGATAAAGTTATCCCAAACATAACTTTTACCCAACAAGACATGCTGCTCAAGCATCACCGACATAACCGACCGTTGTATTACACAGGGTACATCGCTTCGGTAAAGGTGAGCAGGATTCAGATCGATCCGGGGTCTTCCCTAAGCATCATTCCAAAGACGCTGCTATCAAAGCTGGGGATCCCAATGTACCGGCTGGCGCCCTCCAATACGACCATCAGTGGCTTCAACGCTAGCAAGAGCGAGCCACTGGGCAAGATCCGGCTGAAGTGTCACATCGGCAGCCTCAAAACTGAGGTGACTTGTTATGTGGTGGATGCCGAGGTCAACTACAACATCTTACTCGGACGACCATGGTTACATGAGTACATGGTGGTGCCCTCCACGCTCCACCAATGCATGAAATATGTATCCACCAACGGCGTCATCCGGACGGAGTTTGCAGATATCGATCCCTTCAAAGGGATTGAGGCCTACTTCACCGATTCCGACTTGTACAAGCCACTTGACGAGGAGGAAGCCAACGACGCCGATGATGAAGCAGAGACGGCAACAGAGCCGGACTTGGAGCCCGAAATGACTCCCGACGCCCCCTTGAAAATCCGATTGAAGGGCAAGCCTCCCCAGAAGGCACCTCCAATGAGCATCAAGCTATCAGGGAAAGCACCGACTTACGAAGCTCCCCTGAAGATACGCCTCAAGGGAAAGCCACCTCAAACAGCGGCTCCCCTGGTGGTAAAATTACAAGGGAAGGCGCCACTCATCGGAGGCGCAACCGAGGCACCTCTCAAGGTGCGTCTTAAAGACAAGCCGCCGCAGTCATCCAAAATGCCGGAGAGGGCTCACATAACCCTCTCAGACCCCAAAGTCAGAGCGGTGGAGGACTCTCCTGATCCGGCCCCAGTGCTTACAGATGAGGAGCTTGGCAAATATATCTCTGCTGATGTAGACGCACCCTCCTTAGACAATGTAATCCCAAGGGATAAAATCTCGCACTTTATCAATAATAGAGTGTCTTTCAATTATTCTTGTCTTCCACACTGGAATACCATGTACACATTAGACAACGCTCTACGGTCGTTGCAAACACAAATAACGACCGTCCACCATAATCGAGTGGCCCCGTCTCAAGGAGTCTTCATAATCCCCCCACGAAGCCGAGACGAAGGCACCATCATCTCGGGCAAAGTCGAGCGTCATCAGGACCTCCCGTCAATCGAGCCCGAACCTGATACCGGCAGAGTACAAGTCTATCGGTACACGGATACGGCAAAGCGCATCATCCAAAAGATGGGCTACGACCTGAAAAGCAATAAAGGCCTAAACTACGGCAAGGGTCGGCATCTCCCTGTCCGGCTTTCGATGCCCAATGGAAAGCCACAGGATTACTACAATCGGACTCGACGGGGGTTAGGCTATGTCACGCCGCCATCAACTCCAGAGAGTTCAGACGCAGAAGACATTGAACATTCCCACTCGTCTGAAGCATCGACGTGGGATTCCGATACCAGTATCGGATCAGTCTTCGGGAAAGTGCTGTCAGCTAACATGACATCGGCGCAACCTCAGAAAGATGAAGGCGAAGACCAACCGCCGGAACCCTTCGAAGAGGAACCCTGGGCTCAACGCCTAGGAGAACAATGGGAATCTCATTTTGAGTTACGAGAACCTCCTACCGAAGACGAAGTCGAGCAGATCGACCTCGGGGATGGGTCTTCTTCTAAACCCATCTTTATCAGCAAAAGCTTGGAAGGAGAAGACCGAGAATCTTTAGTCCAACTGGCTAAAGAGTATATTGACGTCTTCGCCTGGAGCTACGAAGACATGCCGGATCTCGATCCACAGATCGCGATGCATAGGTTGAACATCTTACCAGATGCCAAACCTATCAAACAACAACAGCGACGCTTCCGCCCGGACATTATGAATGCCATCGATCAGGAGGTGGACAAGCTCTTGACCAGTGGCTTCATCCGTGAAGAACAACACCCGGACTGGGTAGCCAACGTCGTCCCTGTCACCAAGAAGAACGGGAAGATACGAGTCTGTATCGACTTCAGGGATCTCAACTCTGCTTGCCCGAAGGATGAATTTCCGCTCCCAATCACCGATGTAATGATCGACAACACATGTGGCTTTGAACGCATGTCCTTCATGGACGGGTATTCAGGCTACAATCAAATCAAGATGTTCCCCGATGACGCAAAACACACGTCATTCAGGACTCCGAAAGGTGTTTTCTGCTACACAGTAATGCCCTTCGGCTTGAAGAATGCCGGTACAACATACCAACGGGCGATGAGTACCATCTTCCGTCAACATCTTCGCAAGACAGTTGAGTGTTATGTTGACGACATCGCAGTCAAAAGCCGCCTCAAAAGAGATCACCTACAGGACCTGAGGACGGTCTTTGATCTCATGCGGGCACATCAACTCAAAATGAACCCCGCTAAATCCTTCCTGGGGGTTTCTAGCGGCAAATTCTTGGGCTTTGTCATCACGGCAAAAGGCATTCATGTCGATCCCGAGAAGACTAAAGCCATCCTCAACATGGACCCTCCGAAGAACCTTCGAGAACTTTGGGGCTTACAGGGACGTCTGGCATACATCCGGAGGTTCATAGCAAACCTCTCCGGTAAATGTCAACCCTTTACTCAGCTCATGAAGAAGGGAGTCTCTTACGTCTGGACAGAGGAGTGCCAAAAGGCTTTCGACGACATCAAGGCTTACTTGACAAGTCCGCCAGTCCTAGTGGCACCTGTCGCCGGCAAACCATTCCTCCTCTACGTCCGTGCCATGGATCATTCCCTCGGCGCTTTACTGGCTCAAAACAGCGATGCAGGCTACGAGCAAGCAATCTACTACCTCAGTCGAACTCTCATCGGGGCCGAACACCGGTACAACTCCGTTGAAAAGGAGTGCTTGGCTTTGGTGTTTGCCATTCAGAAGACTCGTCATTACGTCTCGGGCCAGACAATTCACGTCATCTCCCGAGTCAATCCACTCAGAGTTCTCATGACGAAGCCAGGGTCATTAAACTCCCGGCTGGCTACATGGGCGATCCTACTAACGCCATACAACATGGTGTTTGTCCCGCAGAAGGCGGTCAAGGTCAGGCTCTAGCTGACTTTTTAGCTGCACACCCCATCCCAGAATCTTCAAAACTCTATGAAGACATCCCGGATGAAGTCCAACAATCAAACGTCACCGAAGGAAGCCCCGTTTGGCGGATGTTCTTCGATGGCGCTTCAAGAACGGGCCCCAACGGCCAAATCATCGCAGGAGTGGGGGTAGTCTTGGTCTCCCCCGATCAGCTGGTCATCCAGTGCGCATATTCTCTTTCGAAGCCGTGCTCCAACAATGTTGCTGAGTACAACGCACTCGTCATGGGACTCCAGCTAGCACAACAGCTGGGGGTGGATCATCTGGAAGCCTACGGCGACTCGAAACTCGTCGTAAACCAGATTCGGGGGCAATACGAGGTTCGCCATGAAGATTTGATCCCTTACCATGAAGTTGCATTGAACATCATTTCAACCTTCACTGGGTTCTTCATCGAACATGTACCCCGTCTACAAAACTTGGAGGCTGACGCTCTGGCTGGCCTCGCAGCCTCATTGGCCGCGCCCCTTGGGACTCAATACTATGTCACGGTAACTGGCCGAGACTTGATTTGTCCCAGAAACAACCTATGTTTGTAAATGGCTCACGCCGTGCCGACAAACACCGATGTTAATGTCCGAGACTGGAGATTCCCGTTCATCGACTTTGCCGTCTACGGAATCCTTCCGGAAGACCCGAAGGAAGCCGTCTCAGTCAGGAGACGCTCTCTTCGATTCTACTACGATACAGCCACTAAAACGCTGTACCGACGCTCCTTCGACGGGCTTCTCCTTCGATGCCTGTCTAACGAAGAAGCAGCCGAAGCTCTTCGAGAAGCTCATGACGGAACTTGCGGAGCTCACCAACCAGGTCCTAAGTTGCAAGATCGACTGCGACGTATGGGCTACTACTGGCCAACCATGGCCGCCGACGCAGTAGAATATGCTAAGAAGTGCCATGCATGCCAACTTCATGTAGACTTCATACATACACCGTCTGAACCTCTACATCCTACAGTCGCCTCCTGGCCATTCGAAGCCTGGGGCATGGACATTGTAGGACCAATCACCCCTCCTTCATCAAGAGGACATCGTTTCATCCTGGCCATCACCAATTACTTCTCCAAATGGGCGGAAGCAGTCCCACTAGCGGAAGTAAAAAGCTCCAGGGTGGTCAGCTTTATCAAACACCATGTCATTTACCGTTTCGGAGTACCCAGGCGAATCATTCATGACAATGGTCCCCAGTTCATCAGCCACATTTTTCAGCAGGTTCTGTGACAAGAATCGCATTCAAAACGTGGCCTCAACCGCCTACAATCCGGCAGCAAACGGATTGGCCGAGGCGTTCAACAAAACTATCGTCAGGCTGCTCAAAAAGGTCGTGTCATCCAACAAACGCGACTGGGACGAAAAGCTCGGCGAATGTCTTTGGGCCTACCGCACAACGGTACGGACCCCAACAGGCAACACACCATTTTCCCTGGTCTACGGGAGCGAAGCGGTACTGCCTCTCGAGATCCAGATCCCCTCACTCCGAGTAGCGATCACAAACAAACTCACAGAAGAAGACAATCAACGTCGTCGTCTGCAGGAACTGGAGGCACTTGACGAAAAGCGTCTCCTAGCTCAACAACGCATCGAACTTTACCAAGCCCGTATATCACAGGCTTTCAACAAGAAGGTCAAGCAAAGAACTTTCCAAGTTGGCGACCTGGTTTTAGCAGTCAGAAGGCCAATGGTGTTAACTCACAAGACACCAGGGAAGTTCGAGCCCAAATGGGAAGGACCCTTCATCATTGAGACGGTATACTCAAACGGTGCTTACCGCCTCGCCAAACCCAATGGGGACTTGTTCATGATGCCCATCAACGGCAAGTTCCTAAAGAAGTACTATTCTTGACATCCTCCAAGACATGTATTTCCCCAAACAACCTCTTTTCACAAAATCAAACGCTTCCGGAACCCAGCTGTTCCGTGGCATCCTTCCGTAGAAAGATAACCACGTCCACATTACCTCTGAGTTGTCTCTCTACATCCTACAAAGCGGAACCTTATATTTCGTGAGCTTACGCTATCCTTCATGTTTACCACGTCCACATTACCTCTGAGTAAACATCCCGTACAAACAACTCCTGTGTTGTTGTACATTGATCGCAGAACTTCCACGTCCACATTACCTCTGAGTTGTTCAGCGTATCCCCCAGGATCATTCCTACCACGTCCATAAATACCTCTGAGTAGGAACATTCTATCATTTGAACCTAATGATTGCCATGTCCACATTACCTCTGAGCAAACATGTTGGTTCCTTCAAACTTATTATCTGTACCTAAAAACCAAGGTGCGCAAAAGATAATAGGTCCACATAAATCATCAAGTTCATGAGATCAAAAATGAACACATCACAAAAAAAAAGAGATAGTGTATTTCTTTATTTTTAAAAAAAAGGGAGTACAGAAATACGCTATTTCCCCAGCAAGAGTTGCAAAAACACATAAAAAGAAGAGAAACTACAGTCCCCGATCCTCTCCAGGGTGGGATGAGAGTTCTCTGACTCGACGTCTCAGGTCGGCAGTGCGAGTTTCCACAGTCGCCTGGACTCGGAGCTCGGCTTCTTGACGCATTAATCCGACAGCCTCAGCGAAAGTTTTACTCTCATACTTCTCATCAAGCTGTCGTCGCTGCTGAGCCAAAGCAAGGGTCCGCTGAGTAAGAGCCGCTTCCTCCTGCTTGAATGCCACGTGTTCAGCCAGGACACGATCAGCTTCTAGTTGAAGTTGGGCCCGCTGGTCTTCAAGACGGCGCATCTGAGCATCAACCTCTGCGATGTTAGCGTCCACCGCAGCCCGCTTCTCCGTCGTCTTCTCCATAGATTGAGACAACTGCTCCGCCGCAGCCTCAGTCCCAGCCACTTCACGCTCCCAACTGCTCACATCGGCCCGATGGGAAGCCTCGATTTCAGCAATCAACTTCCCTATCTCTGCATCTATCAAGACAGAGAGGTCATTTCGTTGGATGCGCTGCAGTTCCGCGAGCCGCTCGTCCAGCTCAATCACCGAAACCTCCAGAATTTCGGCCATATGGTCATGGCCTTGGTGAATGCGGATCAGCTCGATACAAGGCATTGCCAAAGCTTTTGCCGTCGCAAAGCTCCCCTTGCCATCCATCACTGCAGATACACCTTTCTCCAGCATTTTGTACACTCCCTCGACGAGGAACTTCACATACTCGTCGGCATCCGCCAGCACCTGCGGCGTCATAGCAGGAGTTGGGGGAGCTACTACAGTCTGCGGACCGGAGGAAGGTCCGCCAACCTCGATCTGAGAGGTTTGAACCTCGGCAGCAATAGGCTCTTCATCAACAGGGGCCAGACTGCTAGCCCGAGGAGCCGAAGGAACAGAAGGAGCCGGCACATGTGTCGTGATAGTACCCCAAGTGGAAGGAGCAACAGTGGGTTCCACACCCTTACCCTTCTCAAGCCCGGAGAAATCACCGACGTCAACGGCCACCTCTTCTACCCCCGACGTTCTATCAGCATCAGCTACCTCCCCCGGCAAAACAGGGAGATCAACATTTATCTCCTGGCCAGCCCCAGGAGACAAGACCGACAGAAGGGTCTCATTCTTCTCAAGTCCCTCTACAGGGACAAAATCTGTCGCTACCACCTGATCGGTAGCCATCTCTATGTCCATGGTTGAAGCCAAGGAAGGATTTGGCAATGATTCAGCCGACCTCCCTTCATCATGACAAGGAGGAGAATCAACCCTCTCCTCTATTCTCACTGCTTCTGCTGCCCCCGCAACAGACTCCTGTAGCTCCGGAGCGATGTCATCGGAAGATGATGAACTCCATTCCTCTTCATCACCAGGAAGCTGCGCACTTGCTAAACCTTCGATATGTGAAGCCTCCGCTGTGGCCTTCGTCACCTCGGAAGCTGCTGCACCCTCAGGTTCCCTCCTGACACAACCCGGGGATACCGGAACCTCCACGATGACAGTATCCTCCGGATCTTCCTCCATGAGAGACATCATTGTCGGCGGGATACGCACTCCAGACGAGCTCGCCATCTCTTCTCGCCTACTCCTACCCGACTTTGGGGTACGAGGTTTTCTTTTTAGCGGCTCCTACAAAAGAAGATGGGGCCTCGTAAGTAGCGGAACCAAAATCAGATTTAGTAGGATGTCCTTACCTCTTCGGACGCCGAATCCGATGACACCGTCGGTAACGATGCCTTCTTCTGCTTCTTCGACATAAGAGATTCAGCCCCTGTATCTGTACATCGTTTCGATCGATCGCCCGAGGGTTCTGCTTGTGATGCGGAGGGGGCACTCCGTTGACCCACCCCTGACGGACGATGCGACCGGGCCTTCACTGGCGTATCCCCAGTCGCTGCTAACTGGGTGCCTGCGATAAGGCTGGTCTCCCTGTCATATCCGGAGGGCGGGGCAGCCATAACACAGTAAAATTTGGCGGCCGAGTAAAGAATGGGCGGCCGCGGATCGGGGACGGGCAACGTAAAACGAGCTCCGGTACATCCGGCATTATAGTAATGCCAAGCTCGTGCACCATCCAACAAACTTCCAACATACCCCAGGGTAATACTGGGGTTATCCAACATCATCTGAGCATAACCAAATTGCCGCGCAAAGCGGCTCGGCAAGTACGGTTCCAGGTAGCACTGATTCCTGTTCCGGTACACCAGATGGGACGGCCGGATACTTTGCAACCAGCGGAATCCCCATTGAGGCAGAGTGGTGGTACCTTCGCCCAGGTCCCTTAAATCCTCGTTGGCCTCAAAACCCAAATAGATGGGACCAACTTTGGTGATCTCCTAACCCCGAAGACGGGATAAAACCTTTCTACAAACCGGGACACCAGTATGCGACCAGCTCCTCCGATGGAAACGACGAAGGAATGCATCTCCAGCCTTATAATCTCCTTCCGAGCCTGGGCTCATCACACTGGGATGATGCAGAATCAGCCATCCCATCAAATAGTGAAACGGCAGTTCGACGCGCAGGAAGTTATTTTTTCTGCCTCTATCATGAATCACATTTCTAGCAAACTCTCGCAAACCTCGCTGCAGGTTACATACCATTGCGGGGAGGAGAGCCAAGCGCCGGCCGAAGACCAATTTTACGGCTGGCAGGATTAAGTTTCGAGTCACCCTCTCGACGGCACCGGATCCACCTGCGAACACGCAATCCCGGAGCCATATCATCAGATAGGCGACCAAAACCGCCTTGGATGACATTGGATAAGCAAGGTGCCAGAAGCAGCTGTAGGAACCTGCATCTGACTGCTGGTCTTCATTTCCTCGGGGATTCTTCTCCCCTAACGTGCTCATTTCGGACAGCACCTCGCTACGAGAGAGCGCCGGCGGAGTAGAAAACTTCGAAGAATCCTCTTTGTCTTGTCTAAAGACATAATCTCTCCAAGCGGTCACATGGGGCTGCGACCCGCTTTTATCCCTTTTCTGCACATAGTAATGATGACTCGCCACTTCCTTGAAGACGGCCGTCATCTCATCAGCTCTGTCCCCCAGGACCTGAAGTTCCTCATTGGTTGGAAAGTACTCTTCATAGGGCTCCGACCCCCAAGGGAGTTTAGACACCTCATACATCTCATGAAGTGCGAGCCCTAACTCCCCTACCGGAGTAAAGAAGGTCCCGGTATGAATATTAAACATCTCCAGGAGTGCGAGGAACATGTGCCTATTAAGGTCAACACCCGCCTGGGTAGCACGGATCGCGGCAGTCAACCCGATCTCTCGGAGCTCAGTCCGAAATCGCGACAAGATCCAGAGCGTCAGTTTATCCCATTTGGAGACATAATGACACCAACCCTCCACCCGAAACTCTCCTGTCGGGTAGGAGCGTTCCATCAAAAACATACGATGTGTAAAAGTCGAAGCACTATAAGCAAGCGTATCAATGGGTACATCACTGTAGAGGCTCCCAGGACGTAAAGTCCGCCAAGTGTAAGAAGACCCAGACCGTACAACGGTCAAAGCATCCCTTTGGTCGGAAGTAGAATCAATTTGGATGACACCAGTCACCGCTCCCCCCTGAGAAGGGGTAAGCTCCCAAGACATCCTTCTCTGGGAAACAAGGCGACAGAAGGACGTCAAAGGCCACTGACGTTCAAGTTGCTTAACAGTCATATGCACTCCATTCGCAGTAAAGAACCAGTCCTCCTTGACCTTCAGTACTGACGAGTCAGTAGAAGTGAGACGGTCTCCAAACAGGAACTTAGGCTTCAGGAAGGTCACTTTATCAGATGTGGAAGATTTAATGACTCCACGCTCCATCATCCATTTGAGAAACCAATGCTGCTGTTCACGGATTAGGGTCATTCTCTCAGGAGGCTGATCTAGCATAAGAGCATCTTGAGCAGGGTTTATCACTTCCTCGTTATGCTCTACTCCCATTTGGTTGAAGGCAGCCTCCAAGAAAACTTCACTCAAAAGCGGGATTGCCATCGACACTAGCGAAAGATCAAAAAAAGTCAGAAGAGAACACACAATGTGTCTAAAGGAGAAAACTGCGGCGCATCATCAGGGATTGAACCCATGCGCATGGCCTCGGCGCATCATCAGGGTTTGAACCTATGCGCGTCAGCAGTATGGCCTCGGCGCATCATCAGGGTTTGAACCCATGCACGTCAGCAGTATGGCCTCGGCGCATCATCAGGGTTTGAACCCATGCGCGTCAGCAGTATGGCCTCGGCGCATCACCAGGGTTTAAACCCATGCGCGTCGGCGGGCAAAGACCGCGGCACATCATTAAAGACTCAAGTCCTATGTGCGTTGGCGTACGGACAACGAGACTTACCAACCACCTCCGGCCGAACTTCGACAGGCCGACGGGGAACGACAGCCGCCGCAACTTCCGCGGACTCCTTCGCTTTCTCCTTCCCCTTGCCGGTAGCACCGCGAGGAGTCTTGGGAGCCATTCTCTCGAGGAAGGAGAAGTTAGGGTTTTGAAGAAGAAACTCTAAAGAAGCAGAGGCACAGAGAAGAAGAACCCTTTCTCTCTCCAACTCTTACCTATTTATAGGGCTTGGTCGCACGCGTGAACAGATGACGTGTGATCTCAGCCGTCGCCTCGGGTTCTGTGCAAGGATAACAGCAAATGAAACCAAAAGATCATCATTAATCTTTTCGGTTACCGAGGCACCATCATCATTAACTGAGAAGAGCATGCGCCCGAACAGGCATGCGCCCAGAAATCATGCGCCCTGACCTCCATGCTTCTTATTCAAAGTATTCAAAAACTTATTCAAAAGTTTTGAAAACTTTGAAGGGGGTCTTGTAGAAGCATGGAATTTCATAACCAGAAAGCCCATGCGCCAGACACTACATGCGCTAGCACTCAGACGAAGAACTTCACAGCAAAGTCAATAAGTATAGACATTTGAAGAAGGACTTTTCATTTTATATATAAAAGTCTATTACATGTCTAGAAAAGGTTGTACAAAGGAGAATTTCTACAAAGGAAAGATCCTAAGTCTACAGCCAGCAGCCACCATGCGCCTTCAGATAAGCGCAGCGGCCACCATGCGCCTTCAGATAAGCGCAGCGGCCACCATGCGCCTTCAGATAAGCGCAGCGGCTACCATGCGTCTCCAGATAGGCGCAGCATCACTATGCGCCTCCATCCAGGCGCATCCCGCCATCTCTTCAGCAGCTCAGTTATGTGCATCCAGCCCAGCTATGTGCATCCAGCCCAGCTATGTGCATCCAGCCCAGCTATGTGCATCCCTTCAGCCAAATTCCTCCAGCCAGGCTCACCTGGCCGAGCAGAGCCCAGTTATGCGCCGCTCTTCCAGCCAGGATCACCGGATAAGTGCTTCCACAAAGCATTTAACCCTCTGGCTGGAACCAAGGAAGAGAGGAGCACGGCAAAGCTGTGGCCAGGGGAGGCTTCCAAAGCCCAAGGAAGACCGTGATCGAAATCATGGCACAAGGAAGCTCTCAACACAACCAGAGTGGGCGACACCCACTTTGAAGGAAGAGAAAGCCTAGCACCGCCATTCCGATCTACGGCTCTTCCCGAACAACGGAGACGAGGCCCGAGCATCCCTATCTTTGGATGCAACAGGCACCTTTTGCCTGCCTCGGAAGCCCTCGACTCCGTCTTTTGGATGTAACAGTCACCTTCAAGTGCATCGAAGACAACACAGCGTCTCATCTTCACCCTCGGGAGCACTTCGTCAACAGAATGCACCCGCATGTTCAAGTTCATATTGGAAGTACGTGAGGGAATGAGAAGCAAATCTTCTCTCCATGCCACTATTTATAGGCCGGGCAGATCAAACCCATGCGCCAAGTGGATGGCCCTCCGAATTTCGTGCAATGAATTTACATTAAATGGATGAACCGGACGCTTCGAATTCAGCCAAACGGCTATTTATAGCACTCGAAGAGCGAGACAGCCGCATCATTAAAAGACATGTCCGATGCGCCAGCAGCGCGTCACACGAACGCGCCCTTCGGCATCAGGCGCATCACACAGACGCGCCCTACAGTACTCGGCACATTACAGAGGGTGCGCCCCCACACATCTCCATACCGAGTGGAACGCCAACCGACGCGCCCACTCAGCTGTCCATCGAATGTCACCAACATTAAATGCTGAACTGACAGAGTTGGCAGCACGCCTCCCAAAGTCTGAACAGTCGACAGCTTTTTCAGAAAATGAAGCGTCGACAACGTCAGCATCATCATGACTTTATTTCGACGGCTACTGCCACGTGGCCACTCCACCAACAGCATGCGCCTCTACGGCCATGCGTCCAAATCAGCATGCGCCTCAAAAGCCATGCGCCTCAGACTGCTCTCTGATCCCGAAAGACAGAAGGAAAGTCGCCTGCATGCGCCCCAAAAGCCATGCGCCCCAAATGGTTTGTAACTCCTAAAGGTTATGAGCCGCAGCCTCCTCCTGCGCCCAATCCAAGGCGTAGCCCACCCGATCACTCCTCTCTACCAAATCCGAGATCTTCAAACCATGAGTCGACGACACGTGTCCTTTGACTCAACTCATCCAAGATTTCAGCAACGGAAAGATCTTCTCTCTGCTACGTGCCGGCTCACAACAGCAGTATGAAGAGTTCTCCCCCTCGATCAGGACGCAACATCCATGCGCCTCCATCAGCAACCTCCACGTGGCGTCCCCACACCGGCGCATCCTGCATGCGCGCATGAGCAGCCAGCCTGCAAAACTATAAATAGAAGGATCATCTCCTTCACACACAGAGGACACACAAAAAAGGAGACTCACAACACAGAGAGAATCCACAACAGAGAATCACCGGAGAGGCAGTTCTAGACACTCAACGTCTTCCTCCTCTCAGCAAGCTCCAGCACCCAGAGCAATCAACACCTTCAGAGAACCGATAACCGTCGTCAGCCGGTCAACGGAGTCAACGCATTACCACTCGCTCCATTGGCACTAAGGACCCAGCTTAAACAAAAGTGTACTCCTAGGACTACATCTAAGTCCTACATTGTAACACTGTTCTGTTTGTATTAAAATTTCAATCAAAACAATTTTAATGGCAAACAGTTACCTGCCACAACATCCCCTGATGCCAATGCCTCCTCCAAGGACAGAGTGAATGCCTTCCTCCGACCTCCTTGCTGGTTTCCATGCGGTGGCCTAGTCTGGTGCTGCTGCTGGCACCTACCTTGATGATGCTGGGGTGGTCTATGCTGGTGCTGCTGCATCGGCGGTCCCTGCTGCCGAAACATCTGAGCCTGTGGCATTAACGGACGCTGGGCCAATGGTCTCACTGCTACCGCTGGTCCTCGATACTGCCCTGCCCCTGGTGCTGGCAGAGCAGGAAACTGTTGCCTTGGTCCTCCTGACCTCGAATTCATGGGACATGTGGTAACCCGATGATCTGGATTTCCACATATCAAACACAGTCCGTTTAATGCCCGACACACATCTCTAGTGTGCCCCATCTTTCCACAATAAGTACAGCCCGCTGGGGGTTGCTGGTTCTTCTTCTGTTGCTGCTGCCTGGGTGGTGGTGCTGGCCCTCGTATTGCCACATCGTGAATACGAATGCCAAGGGATGGTGCTGTTGTTCGGAGCGCTGCTCCCCCTCCTCCTTCAATCTGACTGTGAGATCTCTTCTGACCTCCAGTCCTTACTGTGATCCTCTGAATGGTGATCTCATGCCTTCGGGTTGCCATCAATATCTCATCAAAAGTCTGGTAATTGTGCCCCTCTATCAATTGCAAGAGCTCAAGATGAAACCCTTGCTGAAACCTCATAGCCCTCTGGCGCTCCGTCGCTACCATCTCTGGTGCAAACCTACTTAGTCTGCAGAACTCCGCTGCATAAGCATCTACCGTCTTGCCGGCCTGCTTGAGGTTGATAAACTTCTGTTGTAGCTCAAACTGCGCCACAACTCCATAGTACTTTGTCTTGAATCTTGCTGTAAAATCGTCCCAAGCCACAGGACGTTTGATGCCTACCTCCTCTGATTCCCACCAATCACGTGCGAGATCCTGAAGTAACAACTTTACCTGATCCACACGTTCTTCTGCCGGCACCTTAGCGGCTGTCAAAATAGCCTCAATATCCTTAAGCCATGCATCTGCTGAGATGGCATCCTCCGTTCCTTTAAAACGGCGAGGATTGAACTTGCAAAATCTGGTCGATGCTCCAGAATCCGGCCTTGCCCCTCTTTCCAAAGCTGTCTGCAATCCTTGGTTGAGTAGTACATTCTGCTCTTGTAACTGAGCGTGCATGCGCTGCTGGACTAACATCTGGTGTTGCTGAGTAGCCATCATCCCTCTCATGATCTCCAGAAGGGCTGGTGTGTCAAATTCCACAGGGGTAGGTGGAACTATTGGTGGTGTTGGAACCTCCGGATACTGCGGTCCAACTGCTGGTTCTACTATCACCTCTTCTTGAATAGTCTCATGAAGTGGTTCTGACCCTTGTTGCTGACCAACCTGGTCAGGTTGTCCATGCTGCCCTTGTTGTTGTTGCCCAATCCTGACAGATGCGGACGAGGTGCCCCTAAGAAAAGGGACAAGAAAACCATCAAACGACCGGACAGGAAAGATCAATGAAGTCAAGGGATACTGGAATGTCAAGATAGAATTGAGAACAACGAATCATGAGATCAAGGGGAAACGTGTGTGATTGAGACATCCTACAAATCAAAACACCCCACAAGTCTGAAATCAGACCTGCATGGGCCACCACTAAAACCTTGTCACGCCCCAGAACCAGAATACTGGAGAGCGGAGGAATGACTCAGCCAGCTACGTATTACGGGTAGATGAATACCGTATAATACGATCAATGCTGTCTACAAGACGAGGGGGGTGCATACTACATGAAAGTCTCACTATGGTCACTTCACCTCTATTGTCTCAATCATTCAAACAAGAAACAAAAATAGAGAACATATAAGATAAAGCAGTAAGGCGTCCCAAACGCTTAGTCAAAATGTTCTTTGATATCTGGTTTTACAAAACATAGCCAGATGATGTAGCAAGGCATACACAATTGTTATCAGCTGCAGCCTGACTTAGTTACAATTATGTAAAAGTAAGTACAAGACGATCCGACTAACATGTCGGTGCCAAACGGCAAGGTATAAAGTAGATAACAAAACGAGCGGGGAAGTAAGAAACCCACTCGAGTCCTCCTGCGATCATCCCTCTAGTGTTGACCATCTTGGAGGTAGAAGTAAGCTGAGTCCTAGAAAACCGGCTCTAAATCTGGCTATGCAAAACCAGAGAGGTTAGACCTCTAATAGCAAGTACCACAAGGAAGCACGACATGAGAACTAAAACCAGTAATGAGAAATATGATAAATAGATCTCTGCTTGCCACTAGGATTCTCATAACATCACGACACTTCGAACCAATCTCCCAACCAAACAAGGACAGAAGTTGGCCCGTCATGTCCTGACATTCTGATCATCTTAGTTAGGCAACAGAGTAGGTACAGTACACAAACAAATCAATTTAAACGGCCATTCAACTACTACGGCTTGCTACTGTGTGTTCCAAGTTATCCTGGAATTATGCAATAAAAGATTCCTCAGTTCTCACTATGTACAAGCAAGGCTAGTTTACCCAGTCAATCAATTGCGCCAATCATGAATTAGACGAGTCCCAGCAGGACGCCCGTCATCAATATATAATATACAATAAATAATATAACCAGACACCGCTCCGTGCCCGTGTGGCAGGTTTGCAGTATCTGTGGGGACCAGCCGACCTGTCGGGCACTTAATAGTCCCAAGAGGGCTGCCATGTAAGAACTCGGGAATCCATTCTCTCCATGCAATTATTATTTTATTTAACTTAATAATCTCTATGTTGAGTGAAATCCCATGCCGTGGATCATGGTTATTCAAATGAGTACGTTCGTACGGGGTACGATATGTGCAACTCTACAACGATACCCGTGCGGCTAAGTTGCAGGTCTTACATAGCGTAATGCAACAATCAAATCTAACCACGAAATAATCATGCCTTGACCATAAAGTACACGTGCTGCTTTTGCAGAAAAATAAATAAATAAATAATTAATTAGATTGAAGCATGCAGGTGTCTGTATGCCGAGGTTCGGGATTAGTCAGTCGATTACAATAGTTCATAGTTAATATGAACGTGTCTCATTCATTCAATTCAATAAGACGACTAACCAGTCTCTCAGTTCCAACTAGGAACACTTGATCAATTATTAGTAAAATTACCCATCAATGTTAATTCGTACCAAGGCATGAAAGTCAACTATTATAGAGCAAATAGAAACACCAAGGTTAGATTACGCCAAGGTTGGTCTATGCCCAAGTCAGGCTACGCTCAAGTCAGGTTACGCTCAAGTCAGGTACGACTCCTTACTATCCAAGCCAGCGTACGCAAGTCATACGCTTCCAAAAGGCAGCGTATGAACTCCATACGACTCCTTACTATCCAAGCCAGCGTACGCAAGACATACGCTTCCAAAAGGCAGCGTATGAACTCCATACGACTCCTTACCATCCAAGCCAGCGTACGAAAGTCATACGCTTCCAAAAAGGCAGCGTATGAACTCCATACGACTCCTTACCATCCAAGCCAGCGTACGCAAGTCATACGCTTCCAAAAAGGCAACGTATGAACTCCATACGACTCCTTACAATCCAAGCCAGCGTACGCAAGTCATACGCTTCCAAAAAGGCAGCGTATGAACTCCATACGACTCCTTACCATCCAAGCCAGCGTACGCAAGTCATACGCTTCCAAAAAGGCAGCGTATGAATCAAACTGCGCTGCGCTAAAGAGCGCGCGCAACTCTGTGGCGCAAGCTAAAAAGCTAGCGCACACTGCTCACTGTCTTCTCCAAAACAGTAAGAACTCCATGGTTGCACCCAAGGCTTCAAAAGTCCATAACTTGGTCAAAACAAGTCCAAATCCAACTTTTCAAAGATCAAATTTGGGTAGAATAAAATTCTCTACAACATGGGACCATCAAAACTTGCAAACAAAGAAGTTTGATAGATCAAAACCACCAAAATCCGAAAATAACTTATTTCTAGATCTACAAAAATTAAGGCTTCGAAATGAAAAAATGCCAAGTTCTAAACTCTCTTAGGATCATGAGAGGAAGATAAATGAACTATAAAAACATGGGTTCTCATGGGAAGCAAGTTGTACTTGCCTACGGTTTGGTAGGTGGAGGGAGTGATGAGGAAGAAGAAGAAGAGTGATGGTGAAGGAAAAATAATGAAGAGAGAGAAAGGGGGGGTTGGCTTTAAATGAAAAGGTGGTGGTAGGTGGGGGTGTTAGGTTTGGTTCATGATGAACCAACTAACTAAACCAAACCAAGCCGAACCCAAAGTCTAGCTAAAGCAGAGAAATAAAAGCAGAAAGTAAAATGCAGATAATTAATTAACATGAATTTAAAGGAATTTAAATACAGGATAATACATGATAAATATTAAATAAATACATTTGAGTAGTACATGTATAAAATACGCATTCTGGGAACGAGGAGTGACATTCGTATTCCATAATCTTCCTAGGATCGCTGTTACGCACCTTCCTTGAAGCGTTGCGTTGGAACGTTGTTCTTACAACTGTTTCATTCGGTTTTCTATTGAAAAATTGTGCACCGGTTATAACAAATATTTGGCGTAAAAAATTTCTAAAAAAATCAAAAAATTATTAAATATGTAGAAATTAACTTGCATATAATTAGAAAAAAATAGTTAATTTTTCTTTGAAAAATATTAAAAGAGAATTGACCTGAAAAATAAAAGAAATGTATGATATGATATATTATGTCTAAGTGTCAACAAAGTATTGGTCGGGCTCACCATTCACCATTATCACGTGGTGAGTGCGGAACATGCAATAATTTTTCGTGAGCCACAGTTGAGGTCCGGAAGCCACAGTTTTGGGCAGAACCAATTGTTGGACTGGTTGGACTTTTTTATCTTTTCTTTTTATATTATTCTTATTTTGTGAACACGAGGGGAAAAAAACACGTCATGTTATATACTATCAAAGAATATGCTTAGAGCATCTCCAACCCTTTTGTCTTGTTTTGTGTTGTGAATCCTATGTGCCATGAGGCACAAGACAATGTCTTTCCTATGTGGCAAGATGACATTCACACAAGACAATGAGATAAAAATGTATTCTGCAATGCAAAAGTTTGAGAAGACAATAAAATTGTTTTTTTCAACTTCCAAGACAATTTTTTCACTTCTTTTTTTATATATATTTTTATTCATAATTGATGATGTGGACATAAAGTCATTGTGAAGTGCATTGTCTAGATCTAGACAACCAACTTTCACATTCTCCTTGCCATGTCAACTTGACAATTTATTTCACATTTGCATTGGAGAAGTACTTTTGAAAAAAAATGCTTGTCATTCCTACGTGACAATCATTTTTTCGAAACTCACAATAGGGTTGGAGATGCTCTTAGACCATCTCCAACCCTATTGTGAGTTTAGAAAAAATGGTTGCCACATAGAAATGATAAACTTTCATTCCAAAAATTCTTCTCCAATGCAAATGTAGAATAAAGTATGGAGTTGACATGGCAATGACATGGCAAGGAGAATGTGAAGTTGGTTGCCTAGATCTAGACAATGCACTTCACAATGACTTTGTCTCCACATCATCAATTATGAATATAAATATTTATAAAAAAGTTGAAGAAGTGGAGGAGTTGTCTTGGAAGTTGGAAAAAATACTTTTTATTGTCTCCTCAATACTTTTGTATTGGAGAGAGTTTTTCTATCTCATTGTCTTTTGAGATATAATTTTGCCACATAAACAAAATATTGTCTTGTGGCTCATGCCACATAGGAGCCACCTAAAACTCACAACACTTACCAAGACAATAGGGTTGGAGATGCTCTAAGTCAAGTTATCATCGTGGCTAAATTCTCCAAAGCCTTGCCAATCCAAAAGTTCACTTGACTTGAATATTTATTTCTATTCCAAAGCCCTATTTGTATTTTGGTTTTAAATTTTTCGCTTCAGCAAATATGAAGACGATTGCATTTTAGCTTCCATGGGAAAGCCCAAACTTTAAAGTACTAAGCCTGTGGGCCAATTAAAGATATCTATGGCCCATGTTTATATACCATTTAACCAACCATTTCTACCCATTAGTTTATTTCACTCTGAAAATCTATACTACTATATAACAAAAAAAATTGATGGTAAAAGTTCTTTCTTTAAAAATGTTCAAATTAAAATTGTAATTACTTATTTGAAAAAAAAAAGTGTTGTTTTTTGTTCTTTCCGAAATAGTGTAGAATTTAGTTTTGGGATTTCTAATACTGATGATGTCAGTATTGAAAGCTTGAAAACGTGGTGCACACAGAGTGTATTCAAATTATTCTCAACTACCATTACGTATGTACGTTTTCCTTTTTTGTCATTTCAGTAAGGATACTAGCTTGCTTCGTAAAGAAAATAGGCCAAGTGGTTCATGACAAATGACCGAGCCAAGAGCAGCAGCCCAAATAATGTTCCAAGATCCGTACGCTCAATCCGAGTAACATTGTTTGTGTAATTTATTAGGAAAATGCTACGATTACAACCAAATTTTTACAACCTCTCTCTTCCACCTTTTATACATGAGTTTTACCAGGTAACATCTCCACTCTCATCTTGAAGTCCGACACGTGACGGTAGTAAAGGAATTGTAATAATTTAGTTCTAGGTATAGCAAAGCTCAATTTGTTCATGAATACAAATTTCATGGACTCTAAGCTAAGTGAAAATGATTGGTAACGCTGCTTGTTTCCACCTCTTATATTACTATAGTCCAAATCGATATTTTAGCAACTTGTATTAATTAAGCTATGTTGTAGGGATATGAAAATATGACACAATACGTGTCTGACAAGTGACATATATTCAACAGCTAATTTGACGTGTCCCAATTTTTTTTTTTTTTGTGTGGATATTATACCTATACAAATTGGGTTCTAGATCAGTCTATTTATTTGTAGCCATTTGTGCACCATTGACTTCTCTTGTTATCGTCTGCTTGTTTACGTACATCACATCCTAGCTTGTCACACGTAATATACATACATTTTTTTTTTTCCATTGTCCAAAAGGAAATTATTAAAATATAAAACTACAATTCCCTATTAGCAATTCCATTAATTATTCATCAACTGATTCTAATTAATCTACACCAAAAACTAATGTAGTTGTCCCGAGTGTTGGACGTCTATATTGTGATCCTCCATAATAATAATAATAATTATTATTATTTTGGGTTCACTGTCCACTAACTTCTACAATAAAAAAATATGTACTTTTACGACTGGATCCATCGATCTTCTTCCACCAACTAGGTCTGTTAATGGTAGCTTATTGGTCGGATATTGGCATTATCATATCCGAACCATTAACTATCGGATATATCCGATAACTATCGGATATCCGATCGGATATCAGTTTTGGCTACCGTATCCGTTACCGATAATTTTAACGGATATCGGATAACATCCGAGCCAATAAGATTACTAAAAATATATTTAAAAATGGAAGAAAAAAATTAGAACCAACAGATTTTTTCAAGAAATAACATATTTCCACAATGAAACAACCTATTTTGTTTAGAAACAACAGATTTTCACATTTAAATATCAGAAGTAGCAGATTTCCACATTGGAACATCAGATTTTGTCATATATGTGTGCAGATTTTCACATTGAAATATCACAAGCAGCAGATTTTCATGCATAAATTGAATACATTTGCACAAAAAAATTCTTCTCACAAGCACATATAACTAATAGTCCCAAGCATACATTGAATATATTTTAAATTTATTAAATAATTTAAATATTATTGGTTCGGATATTATTGGTCCGGATATGACACTTACCCTATCTGCATCCAATATCCGATAAATATCCGATATGATATCCAAATCCGTATCCGTATCCGAAATTTCGGATATTTTTGGTTCGAATACGGATCGGATACGAATTTTTGGTCTACCATTGACATGCCTACCACCAACATCGATCTTTCGCCATCCACTTAAAATTTTTATGTCTTTTTTCGCTGACCACAAAGATTACTCGGATTTGACGTGTTTGACATGATCCTCCATAACTAATAAATCAGACGATCCAACACTCCGCATGCAAACAGGACGGGTGCGTCTGATTGTAAGGTAAAAAATATGTGAAAAAAAAATTAATTCCATAGAATTATTTTCCTAGGAAAATAATTCCATGAAATTTAAAAAAAAATTTATGAAAAACTTAATTTGAGTGTTTGATTGCCATATTTTCCATGGAAAATATTTTCCTATGGGTTGGACAAGTTTCATTTTTCACTATTTTCCAGAAATTTTCCATTTGAGTCATGCAATTTGGTACACGTCCATGTGCGTGTAATTTGTTTCTCGACGTTGAATCTTTCCACAAATAGAGGATCATCAGAACGAGTCTCGTGCGTGCCATTTGCCACCTTTGCGGCTTTGCCCACCCCAAACAAAGAAAGTAACAACAACAAGAACCAGTTTAATAAGAAAATAGCTTTATTTTTATTCTCATTTTTATCAGTATTACTCTTTTATTTTCATTCTTTAGCGATTTAACAAAGGAAAAAAAAAAATACACAAATGTCTCCTCTAATGTACACTGATTGCTTATCTCAATTAATGAACTCGAAATGAATGAAGAAAAAAAACGAAAAAGTTAATTTGCCTGCAGGCGGGCCGGTCCGTCCGTCGCGTGGCCGCTCTCTATTGTCCCTCCTGTATTCACAGGTCCTACATCGATTGACCTGTCAATAAGGCGGCGACACGTGACGGACTGGCTCGCAGGCGGGAAACGTAGCAGGCTTGATAAAGAAAAAACGTATAATACGCTATGTAGCAAAATGAACAACGAAGCTATCGTAACAAAATTGCTCAGTGCCCCATGCCGGGGCTCGGCACCGACCCTTTCAACCAGCCGTCGCGAACCGCGTCGCCGAGGAGGACGTCGCCGTTGGTCCTCCGGCTCGGGGCCGATGGCGGAACCAGTCCCCTGGGCAACTCGCTAAGAAAGATTAGGGTGCGCTCTTCCGCGTGATCCATCGAGAGCTTCCTCGCCTCTAGCGAATGCGAGAGCGAGAGCAAGAGTAAGAAGGAGACGACGACGATGATGATCATAGATGCTCCTGATCTCCCATGGGTGCGAGAAGAGGCCATGGAGACGAGGGAGAGGGGGGGTGGAGCTGGGTGATGTATGGACTATTTATAGCAAGCTAGCTAGCTAGGCTTACAAATATGAGTACACTGGGAATAGGACACCACATGGTCAGTCACACTGACTGCATGCCCACTCCACTTCCTAAAAACTAAACTGCCGGAGCTTGTTCGGCTGGAGACAGTTGCACTGCATGTGTTATATAATTAGGAAAATGCGTTACGACGATATCAAGTTTGAACAACCTTCAGACTCAGCGTGGTACTAATAGATATCGAAATTGCATGTGACCCTTCAGATTGGCCTACATTTAGGCCTCGTTTAGTTCACGGATTCAAGGAATCCGGAAAGGAAACTTGTTCCTTTTCTTTGTTTGGTAACCACAAATTTGGAAAACACTTTCCTAACATGGAGAAAAATAGGAGGGAAAATGGTTCCTCTCATGACCCATGAGATTCATTTTTCCTCCTCCTTTCCCAACATTAATTACAAATATTATGACAAAAGTAGCCTTGCTTTATTACCTATTTTACCAATTAACTCTTCATTATAATTATGTTGTCATTGGATATTGTTGGAACAATGATATATTTTTTCTTTCCTTTCCTACACCAACCAAACATAGGAAAGGAAATTTGATAGGAATTCTACTTTCCCATCCCCATGGAAAATACATGGAAATTGATTTCCTTTCCGTGAACCAAACGAAAGGTCAAGTGGCAACCAAAACTAGTTCCGAATAGGACAATCCAACCTCCTGGACCGACCCTCTTTACCACCGAGGGAGGGCTCACGGGTCAGCCCGAAACTGACGTAATTGTCCTCCACAAGGGAGGGAACTAAAAATTTAAGTTAGGGTAGGCTGGAGTCAAGGACGGAGCCAGGAAATTTTTTTAGGGAGGGCTAAGCGTTGATGAAAAAAATATACAAAATCCACACACAACCACAACAAGATTTGAACCAGGGATCATTCTTATGAAGACACATTCCTTCAACCACTTGAGCTACAACTTAGACATGATATATGCCTAGTAGCTCTTCATATTTATTTAAGCCCGGACTACAGTCCGGAAGAGACCTCCTTATGTTCCGCCCCTGGCTGGAGTGGATTAGGGTAGGTTAAGTGTTGGCTGATTTATATAGAAAAACAATCCAAATATATATATATATATGATAAAGAAAAAAAAAAAAAAGACCACAACCCACAAGGTGGGTACACCCTTGATCCTCCATTGGATCTAGTCTTTCCTACAAATATCGGATCCATCCCTCTCCAATGAGGGACCGTCACATCAGACTCGAACTGACGTACGGTCCTCTCTTCAGTCGTAACGTATTGCTCATATAATTAATTTATGGGATATTTTGTAAAACCTCCCCTAAATAATGGGCTAATTTGCGAAATACCCCCTAAAGATCTCGAATTGGTAAAACCTCCTTTCCGTCAAGACGGTGTTTAATTTTGGGTGACGTGGCAATTGTTGCATACGTGGCCACAACTCTGTTTTCCAAATTTTATGAAATTTTCAAATTACCCTTCCTCCATCCTCCTTCCCCTTCTTCCTCCTGGAGCCACGTCCCCTTCGAGCACCCGGCCACGTTCGACACGCTCGCGATGGAGCCCCGCCGGAGCAGCCCACGCCGACCCAGCGCGAGGAGCAGGCGCCGGGGCCGGTCCAGTTGGAGGCCAGGTTGCCGTGGGCGTCGACGAGGGCGCGGAAGGCGGAGAGGGAGTCGGTGTCGCTGGTGGACGAGGAAAGTAGTGCCGTGTTCGACAACAACAAGAAGAAGAATGTGTGTGAGAGTTTAAGTTTCAAAATAAAAAATGTCCAACAGCTTTGAGCTTGGCTGGGCTGACTTTGGTTGTCTTTTTCGCTTGCTGCTTAATTTGTGTTTTCTCCTTACTGTAAATAGAATAATTTGTGTTTCCTCCTTACTGTAATTAGAATAATTTGTGTTTCCTCCTTTAATGGCAGAAATTGCCTCCTTCTCTAGAGATGAAGAAACACCCCCATGCTTGTAGGAACCTGATCTTTGGTAGACAAGTTGTACGCTGGAAGAGGATCAAGTGAAAGATGAGGAAGAAGATCGGTATAAATAGGTTAGAGGAAAAGTAAGAGAGGAAGAAGATGACCGTTAGAGAGAGAGGAGAGAGAGAGGGGGAAAAGCCACGTACGCAGGGGTATTTTCGTCTGACTGGGAAAAGCCACACACGGATAGCCACGTCACCCAAAATTAAACACCGTCTTGACGGAAAGGAGGTTTTACCAATTCGAGATCTTTAGGAGGTATTTTGCAAATTAGCCCATTATTTAGGAGAGGTTTTACAAAATGTCCCTTAATTTATTGTCCATCACTTGTAACTCATATGAAAAGTAGTACAAACAATAGACGAAACCTGCAGAATTGGAGTTATCCAATCGTAAAAACATACCGATGTGTGTGAATTATAATAAATAAAATAATTAACCTGGGCTCGTTGGATCGTTGTTGTCTCTCCGCTAGTCTAGTCAAATCTAGTCGCGTTTCGTTTGGCCGGTTGCTGGAAGACTATGCCGGGTGGAAGGCTCTCGAGGTCTCTCGCGACTCGGTTGGAACAACTCTGTTTGTTTGATGCACGTACATACGTACGTGCGTACGTAGCGCGCGCTGGGGACAACCTGGAGGTCGAACTGGGATTTGGCCCGCTGCTCCTGCGCGCGGAGGTGGCTTCGACATGGACGACGGAATAAAGAACAATGCGCGGATGTGGACGCGTTGTCGCTTTATTTGCGAAATCTTCAGGCTTCACATGGACCCCCGGATTGGATCGGTTGGACGTTCGCAGTCCGCGACAAGGAACGTTCAATGCGATCTTCAGCTGCCAAATGGCACATTCAAGTACTTACGAGACATGTAGAGCGTCTTCCTGACCTATTTAACTTAGGTTTGAGTTCACGGGGTTCCAAAAAAGAACTCCCGAAATGTGGCCCGATACGTAATATGAAAAAAAAAAACCTAAAAAAAAAACAAAAATAACAAAAAAAAAAATTGTTACCATCAAGATTTGAACTAAAAACCTCTGAAATGTAAGGCTAATATATAGCCGGTACATCAAAATTCTTTTTAATTAATAGTGGCCCATAAAACATATTTGCTCTATTCTAAAAAGGCTTAATTGTACTATGATACACTCAACTATTTTTGTTTTTAACTTAATACCTGAACCTTTTTTTTTCAACTTGATACCCTGAATTTTTTTTTTTTGGACAATAATGTCCCAACTCAAAATTTAAAACTGTCCCCCAACCCGCACCCCCCCCCCCCCCTCCGGCCACCCCCCAGCTCCCTCCCCCCATCCGCCCCGCCCGCACCCCCCTCCGGCCACCCACGCGCCTCCCCCCTCCTCCCACCGCCCTCCTTTTCCGCCTCCACCCGCGCCCCCTCCTCTCGCTGTCGGTCGCCCCCACCCCCACCCCCTCCTCCACTCGTACCCCCTCCTCGTGCACCGCCGGAGGGGGGGAGGGGGCATCGACCGCCGGAGAGGGAGGGGGGGAGCATCGCCGGAGAGGAGGGGGGGGGGGGGGGGGGGTGCATGGGGGGAGAGAGGGGGAGCCAAGGATAGTTTCGAATTTTTTGTTTTGTTTTAGGTATTAAGTTGAAAAACTAAAATAGTTGAGGGTATCGAGTTGTTGAGTAAAAAAATTTAGGGTATTAAGTTGAAAAACTGAAATAGTTGAGGGTATCAAAGTGCAATTAAGCCTTCTAAAATTGTCCATGTTGGTGTCCATATAAGCTTTGGGCCATGGGCCGTCATCCAACCTGCTTGGACCAGGGAGCCCCTAGATGGGTAGATCAAGATAAAATCAAACAACAGTGTCACAAGTATTATTCTCGATTGTTTACGGAAAAAACTAACTAATCTAAGTCACACTATCCTTACATATTTTTGTTTAATTTTTAGGTTTTGTATAATATTCAAAATATACCTTTAGGTTTCTATTTTGGAGGACCAATATAAGTCAACCGTACTTATGACGAGATCCAAATCATCTTTTGTACAATATGAAAACCTAAACATAATTTTTTAATATTATATTAGACCATAAAACTGAATAACCTTTATTTTTGGGTGCTTCGATTAGCACTCCTAAAATGTCATTCGACACTCCTCTTTAATATTTTAGCATTCATATTTCAAATTTGTCCATTCATTAAAACATTCCTAAAATGTCATCCTACACTCCTCTCTCCATGCATGCACAAATTAATGTCATATTTAATGTAGGAATAGAATTATAATTTAAATGTTAAAAAAATTAAACAAAAATGTCGGATGACATTTTAAGAGTGCTAATAGCAACACCATTTTATTATTGTAGTATACTTTCTCACTTGCTTGTCTTAATCAAACATATTTGTCACCAAACAGAGAAGCAAAACATTAAACGTACAAGAGCTCGATTACTCTATCTAATTGCTTGTTAGGTTGTGATCTCTCATGAAGAAGACCACCAGCGTCGATCACGGCCATATATGCGGGACTATCACTAATTAAAATGATGCTTCATGCTAAATAATTGATAAAAAAGAAAGAAAAAAGTATCTGATTGATAATGTTGTCGCTTCTTTTATGTTCTTGGTATGAGTAACCTTACTTGCCTGCCTGCCTGCCTTAGGAGTTACGTAACGAAGCTACATTATAGTTTGAAAGACCCGGAAGAATAATGCTATTTGTCCCTCCAAATTGTATCTCCAAATCGTCCCTCCTTACGTGACAGTTGACGTGACATATTGATTTGACAGCTGACGTGACAAATTCTAAAATTAAAAACATTAACATAAAATTAACATTAAAACTAATGTTAACATTAACATTAAAAATTAATATTAACGTTAACATTAACAATAATATTAATATTAACATTTACATTAAAATCAACATTAACATTAGTATTAACATTAATTAATATTATTATTAATTAATATTAATATTAGCATTAATATTAATATTAATTAATATTAACATATTAACATTAAATTAACATGGACAAAATTGGGTAATTAACTTTTTGGGTTAAAATATGCCATGTCATCGGCCATGTCAGATGACACATAATATTATTTAACAAGCCACGTCAGCTGCCACATAAGGAGGGATGTATTGAAGGGACAATTTGGAAGTGCGAATAGCATTACTCATTCTGGAAACATTAAAAAAAATTTAATTTCTGGTTTAAATGTGAGCTGTGATTACACGGGTATAACATTCCAAAATAATTAATTGCTCGACTACATAAACTTAAAATAATTAATTTCTGGTTTAAAAACTTATGATATACAGTTTGCTTGGACAGCAGAGTGTCAGAGTTCATTTGAGAAGTTGAAGCGGAGATTGATGACGGCCCCCATTCTCACTCTTCCCGACGGGACGGGAGGATTTTCAGTTTATTGCGACGCATCCGGCAAGGGATTAGGATGTGTCTTGATGCAGCATGGTAAGGTAATCGCTTATGCGTCACGTCAACTTCGTGACCATGAGAGAAATTACCCAACCCATGACCTGGAGTTAGCAGCCATAGTTTTTGCATTGAAACTTTGGAGACATTATTTGTATGGAGATCGGGTGGAGATTTTCACCGACCACAAGAGTCTGAAGTATGTGTTTACCCAGAAGGATCTTAATATGCGTCAGAGGAGATGGCTAGAGCTACTTGTGGATTATGACATCAGCTTGCAGTATCATCCTGGGAAGGCCAACGTGGTAGCAGATGCATTGAGCAGGAGAGCCGAAGTTTATTTTCTAACGGCGCAGCCAGAGTTGTTAGCAGATCTTCAGAAGATGGGTATTGAAGTTGTTCTTCCTTCCAATGTGGCATTGATGGCCAGTATGCAAGTTCAGTCCAGTATAGTTGAAAGGATCAAGTTAGCTCAGTCCACGGACTCTAAACTTCAGCGGCTTAGGGCAGAATGTGTGGCAGGACAGAGACCAGAGTTATGCATTCATGAAGATGGTACACTCTGACATGGGAGGTGTCTTTATGTACCCAGTGGTGATATCAGACAGGAGATCATGGCAGAGGCTCACAGTTCTCAGTATTCAATTCATCCCAGCGGTACGAAAATGTATCGTGATATTCGGCAGCATTTTTGGTGGAATGGCATGAAGAGGGAGATAGCCCGGTTTATCTCTCGTTGTTTAGTTTGTCAACAAGTTAAGGCTGAACATCAGAGACCAGCTGGACTTCTTCAACCTTTACCGATCCCAGAATGGAAATGGGAGCACATTACCATGGATTTTGTAACTGGATTACCTAGATCCCCAGCTGGGAGAGATGCCATCTGGGTTATAGTTGATCGTCTCACGAAGGTAGCTCATTTTCTTCCTTTCAGAATCGGTCAGTCGACGGATCAGCTTGCAGAGATGTACCTCAGGCAGATAGTCAGATTGCATGGAGTGCCAGTCAGTATTGTGTCCGACAGAGATTCAAGATTCATCTCGCACTTTTGGCGGAGTCTTCAAGAGAGTTTGGGGACTCGTCTCAAGTTCAGTTCAGCCTACCATCCGCAGACAGATGGTCAGTCAGAACGCACGATCCAGACTCTTGAAGACATGCTGCGGTCATGTACACTCGACTTCGGTGGTTCGTGGGAAGATCACCTGCATCTCGTAGAGTTCTCGTACAATAACAGTTTCCAGGCTAGTATCCAGATAGCACCTTTCGAGGCCTTGTACGGCAGGAAGTGCAGATCTCCTTTAGCTTGGGACGATATTGGTGAGAGGCAAATGCTTGGACCAGAGATGGTGACGCGGACTATTGAGGTGGTCAGACAAGTCAGAGATCATCTTCGAGTTGCCCAAGATCGCCAGCGTCATTGGGCCGATTCTCATCGGCGTCCCCTTGAATTTTCTGTCGGCGACCACGTATTCCTTAGGATCTCGCCTACCCGTGGCGTCATTCGATTCGGCGTGCGGGGAAAGCTCAGTCCTAGGTATATAGGGCCGTTTGATATCCTTGAGCGAGTAGATGATGTGTCCTATCGTCTCGCTCTTCCACCGTCGTTACGTGAGGTGCATGATGTCTTTCATGTATCCCAATTACGACGGTATATCCCGGATCCGAGTCATGTCCTTGATCATTCGGAATTGGTTGTTGGTACCAACCTTTCGTATGAGGAGAGACCCGTATCCATATTGGACCGGAGGGAGAAGATACTCAAGAACAAGACTATCAAATTAGTCCGTGTTGCTTGGGGTCATCACTCTTTGGGTGAGTCAACGTGGGAGCGTGAGGATGATATCCGATCGCGATATCCCGACCTGTTTGACTCGTAAGGTATAATGTCTTTCTTATGCCTTATGCTTAAGTTCCTTGCTTGCATAAATGATTGCTTGATTGACTACTAGTCCTATATTGTCTGCAATTAATATAGCTTGCTCGACATCTCTAGCCTCTTGATTAAATTTCGAGGACGAAATTCTTTTAAGGTGGGTAGAGTTGTCACCCCCGTTTTTCGTTCTACGTATTTCCAGTATACGTATACGGAATCCTGACATGTATTTTTATTTTCCTGCCTGGCTAGCTAATTTCAGTTTAATCTTGATTAGGTTCATCATAGCATGTAATGGTTTAACTTGGTTTATTTTGGGTTGGCTTGGTTTATTCTTTGGTTCATCATGTTAAACCCACCACCTTCCCCCTTTATAACCCACCTAACTTTTCTCTCTCCTCCACCTTCTCATTAACTCTTCTTCCTTCTCCATTAAACCCACCACCAACCAAGAACACCCCTTAGGCAAGTGCAACTTGCTTCCACAAGAGATCCCATTTTTATTGTTCCATTAGCTTCTCCTCATGTTTCTAAGACACATTAGAACTTGTCATTTTCTATTTTGAGGCTTTAATTTTTGTAGATCTAGAAATTAGTTATTTTTGGATTTTGGTGGTTTTGATCTATCAAACTTCTTTGTTTTCAAGTTTTGATGGTTCCATGTGGTGGGAAATTTTCTTCTACCCAATTTTGACCTTTGAAAAGTTGGATTTGGACTTGCTTTGACCAAGTTATGGACTTTTGAAGTTTTAGGTTCAAACCATGGAGTTTTTGCTGTTTTGGAGAAGATAGTGAGCAGTGCGCGAGCTTTTTAGCTTGCGCCACTGAGCTGCGTGCGCTCTTTAGCGCAGCGCAGTCTGACTCATACGCTGCCTTTTGGAAGCGTATGTCTTGCATACGCTGACTTGGGAGACAAGGAGTCGTATGGACCTCATATGCTGCCTGAGCGTATACTGCCTGAGCGTATGCTGACTGAGCGTATGCTGACCTGAGCGTATGCTGCCTGAGCGTATGCTGCCTGAGCGTATGCTGACCTGAGCGTATGCTGCCTGAGCGTATGCTGCCTGAGCGTATGCTGACCTGAGCGTATGCTGCCTGAGCGTATGCTGCCTGAGCGTATGCTGACCTGAGCGTATGCCGACCTGAGCGTATGCTGCCTGAGCGTATGCTGACTGAGCGTATGCTGCCTGAGCGTATGCTGACTGAGCGTATGCTGACCTGAGCGTATGTTGACTTGAGCGTAGCCTGACTTGAGCGCAGCCTGATGTTTAGGCGCAACTGGACCTGACCCTACTTGCCTTGCATGATTAGTGACCCGCCGTGGTGCACTCTTGACAAGTAATTTAACTTGATAATTCTTGATGGTGGTCCGTTGTGACGCACCCTTGCCTTGATAAGTAATCTTGATAAGCAACCCGACATGATAACCGTGATACGCTGTTGCGACAGCTAACCTGACATGCTAAGTGAATTCTTGACACCGTGGGTGATTGTATTGAATATGCTTGTATAAGCAACCAGTCTTGTCTCGCATCATGTCTAGGACATGTATCCCTGGTTACCACGGTCAAGGATTCATACCGAATCTGACTAGGTTAATGACTAGATTGATCAAGTAGAGCATATAGAGAGGTATTCCGGCTACAAGCAATCCCGTTATCTGGGCGCCTTCCTTGATGGACTTGTAGCCTACCGACGAGTAGGGCACATTTCCAGCTCACTGCTATGTGGGGCACTACATAAAACGATTACTATACACACTGTCATGTGTTGCATCCAAGTCACCTAACAAGGCATGATGACTCTAAGCTTGAACCTTGCGTCTGGATAACCTGGATAGTCTGCAGGACTTGTGGCCGTAGGCGTACCTCATTGCATCTTGCTAGTAACTAAGCTTGTGATAACCCTAGTTAGTTAAGTATCAAGCCGTACTCTTTGCTTGGCCGTGAATGATGGATGGAGTCCTATCTTGTTTAGTCTTGCCTAGATCCAGTACATGGATAACTCCGGACATGCTTGTTTATGCTTTACTTTATCGATAATTGGTTCGAGGCTAAGTTCTGTTCAGGTGAAGGGTTACAACCCCGGTCCTTGTTTGGTTTACGGGTTGTAACTTGGTTACCGGAATAGTCCTTTAGTTATCTTATCGTTTATCATCATGATCTCTTTAACTCATGTCTTATGTTATTTCACCTATGATTTATGTGCTGACATGCTGGTTTTAGTTCTTAAGTGAAGCCTCCTTTGTGGCACTTGCTCTTTCTGGGGTCTGACTCAGCTGGTTTTGTATGGCCAGATTTCGGAGCAGCTACCGAGGATCTCCCGACCTTCCTGCCAGATGGTGAACACTAGAAGGAATCCCGGCAACGAGTGGATTTTTATTTTGCTCTCCCACTCCCTTGTAAAAATATTCTTTTGAGGCGTTTAGCCGCCGAGCAAGTGTTAGCTCGTTTGCAACTCTACTTACTGTCTGCCTACGGGCTGTAGCATGATTGACAAATCCTAGGGTTGATCATGTATGACTTAAACTCTTGCTAGTCTTCGTATTTTGTATGACTAGCTTCATGATCATCTGAATATGTAATGTATGGGACACCTTATTTTGTATGTCTGATGATCTACCATCTTGTTATATGTACTCGCTTGCTGGAGATTGAGACACTAGGCTTGTTATTGACCTTAAGAGACTGATGGCTTGTAGTAAACCCTCATGCATCTAGACAGCCGTGACCGTATTGCGATGTGAGATTCACTTCAATGTATGTAGCTGGCTGTGTCTGTCCCCCGCTCTCCAGTATTCTGGTTCTGGGGCGTGACAATGTAAGTTCTAACTTACTAGTATATTTGGACCGGTAGCATTTGTCTTATGATTATTTTTACGAAATGCAGATGAAGGTGATTTGGCTTATAGACAATGGTGGGGCGCGCCTCGTATGACCAACAGAGCATACAAATTCGAGGAGCCACGGTTCAAGTCTAGAGCCGTAGATGAATCTTCCCTGCGAGCTTTTGCTGATGACATATCTGAAGCGGTAGAACTTTACTACTATTCCACTATTTAAACTCAAGAGATATATAATGACAATTATAATTTGCATATTTTATATTTCAGGCTATTATGGGGCAACAATATATCCAAGAACCACAGAGCTATTTGTGGCCGCATGGTCGGGAGTGGATTCTCTCAAATTTGTTGCTTTCGGAAGTCTTAAGAAAATATCTACTACCTGGATTCGACTCCATAATTCTAAAACCATACTCCTCAAGGCCAGCATATGCCTCAACATAACTACCATTTATTTCACGTAATGCCATTTCTCGGGCTCGCCATGCTTTCGAGTATGTAATATGTATACGATGTTCCCTAAATATATCATTCACAATTTGTGATGCACTATATGACGGATTATCTCTAATTAAATCAACTATTTTTGTCTTAACCCATGCACCGGTAGCTAGTCGATGACGTCCTGTCGTAAGTCCACTTAAACAAGAATGACGACTTTCTAGTGTACTAACTTTAACTATTTGTCCTTTTCCTATGGATTTGGCATATACTCTCCAATGACAATTCTGTTTATCACAATTATATATAATTCCATGGGAATTATTCATAGCACTGGCTGAACAACTAAAATTATGCTGAATTGCTAAACTACTTATAAAACTTCTAAATTTTGCACGAGTGTCGAATGTTTGTCCTACAAATAATTCAGGAGTGCTAGAATTATCAGTACTATCATCATCTATCTCATAACCAGTATTTTCAATTAAATCATCACTATTTTCATTTTCCTCATCATTATCATTGTCATCATCATCATTATCATCATCATAATCATCATCATCATCATTATGTTCATCTAGTAAGGAAGGAATTGTTTGAGAAGAAGAACTAGCACCCGTGTTAACATGTGGATAATTAGAAACAAATTCATCATTAGTTCTATTAACAAATGATGAAACTTGAGTAACATATAAACTAATATAAGGTGATTGCGAATTAATCTCAAGAATAAAATTCCATGCTTCTTCACCATCTATTAATAAACATGTGGAACCAAAAACAGACTTTAAAATAAATTCATAATTAATAGAAAAATGCGCTGAAATTAAATTGCGTAAATTTTCTAAAGTAATATGACGATAAGTTGTAAAAAATTGGGTGTCACCTCCTTCGTAAGTTAACCCATTTACTCTACCACCATGTGAGCATACTATTTTAATATTATCACCCATGAGAAAAAAAAAAGAACTTTGATAATTTTTATCTAATAAAGAGCGAGAGCTTGTAAGAGGGAAAGATTAGCTTCCGTGTGGAGTTGGAAGCTTGTAAGAGGGAGAGACTAGCTTCCGTGAGTAGTTGGAAGCTTGAGTAGTTTGAAGCTTGTGAGAGGGAGATACTAGCTTCTGTGAGGAGTTGGAGCTTCCAAGCTTCGTGCTTCTGTGAGAGAGAGATAGGAGAAAGAGTAATGTGTTTGTGTAGAGAGAGAGTGTCAAGCATTGCAATAAATAGGAGGAGGAAAGAGAATTTGAAATGTAGCCGTTTGTGGGTAGCCGTTGGTGTGTCAGCACGCCACCATTGGTGGCGCGCACATCCTGACACTAGCCGTTGGCTACACGACACTCCAACACTCCAACACTCCACTAATGCAGCACTGCAAAAGTCCCACTGACACTCCATAAGTGATGGAGTGGGAATGAGTGATGTGGGGGCCACGGCTGTTGGCGTGTCCAGGGATAGGCCGTCACCCATGGCGTGTAGTGGTGATAGGTCATCCATGATGGCGTGTGGTAGATAGGCCATCCATGATGGCGTGTGATAGTGGGGACAAGGGGATAGGCCATCCGCATGATGGCGTGTGGTGGTGGGGCCAAGGGGATAGGCCATCCCCCATGGCGTGTGATGGTTAGGATAGGTGGGGCCAAGGGGATAGACCATCCCCCATGGCGTGTGATGGTGGCTCGCGTGGAGGATTAGCCATCCTCCATGGCGTGTGCAGGGAATAGGCCATCTCCCATGGCGTGTGAGGGCCGCTCCTCTTCAATGGATCAGCACACGCCATCGACGATGTTGTTTCTTTACCCCAACTGCAATTTTTTCAAACTTATTACTTTTTTCACAATTTTCTCAAAATTCTTTACTCTGTATGAAAATTTCTGTATTATTTATTAGCTAAATTTCAATTTGATATCCCCAACTATTCATGTTTTACAACTTGATACCCTAAACTTTGAAAATAGGCAACTCAATACCCTAAATAAATTTCAGGATATTAAGTTGCCTATTTTTAAAGTTTAGGGTATCAAGTTGCCAAACATGAATAATTGAAGGTATCAAGTTATAATTTAGCCTTATTTATTCGTTGGACTTTTTCCTTAAACATGGCTTGGACTTATAAGGCAAAACTTAAAATTGGCTTGGGCTAATATTAAGCAAAAAAAAGGGCCTACCTACGGTTTTTTTTTTTTTTTTTTAATTTCTGTTCAATTTGTGTATATGTATTTAGGTAAATTGTATTAACTACTCTATATTTTACACTTATTACACGGACCACCCATGTTTTGAAATTAATTACACGGGCACCCTATATTTTCTATATAAACTAATAGCAGTGACCACCCATATGGTTAATAAAATTTATAAGTATAATTATTTTCGGAATAAGGTAGTCCATGTAATACTCATGAAACATGGGGGGATGTCAGTGTAATTACCCATGTATTTATAACATCAAAATATTTGTGATGTAATGTGTAATATTCCAAAATTTAAACCATCAACCTCTTAAAATCTTATTACTTAACCAGCTGACCACAAATTCTAAATATTTCTGATGTTATAAATACATATACATACATGTATATATAAAAAATTAAAATTTATGAAAATATTAAGAAAAAATGTTTTTAAAAAAGTCCAATGGTAGGGTGTTTTTACACAAAAATATGACGTTTTGTCACTGAAAAAATAAACATAAAAATATTGTAAGAAAAAGTCCAACAGTAGGACTTTTTTTTTTTTACAAGAAACGTTATATAATAGGATGTTTTTTAATTGTGTAATTTAATTGTTAATTATCCCAACTGACATCATGGTAGGGCATTGTTTGAAAACTACTGTTTTGGTCCCATTTTGCAATTTCAACAAACTCTATGCTTTAAGTGCAATTTATTTAAATATTAATTCTATGTATGAAATTTTCCCTAATAATAATGTGCAAAATTGTAATCAATTCCTTTGTGAACTTCTATTCACTTTACCTATGTTCAACCCATATTTTTGTACGGTTTAAATTGGTAAGATTTTTTTTTTTCTGCTCGAACACATTTATATTCATAACTTTGTATAAATTACCAAAAATGCTATTTGACTACCAAAAAAAATTGGGTGATACCATCTTCCATGATGTGACATATAACATGATTGATGACATGACAGTTGACATGGCAAAATTAAACATTAATATTAATATTGTTATCAACATGAACATTAATATTCAAGTTAACATTAACATTAATATTAACTTTAACATTAACACTAAAATTAATATTAAATTAAAATTAGCATTAACATTAACATTCAAATTAAAATTAATATCAAATTAACATGAACATTAATATTAATATTAACATTAATTAACATTAAATTAATTTTAACATTAACATTAAAATTAATACTAAAATTAGCATTAACACTAACAATAACAATAAAAAAATTTGGATAATTAATTTTTTGGGTTAAAAGACCTGTCAATAAATAGTCGAAAATTCGAATTCGATCCGATTTCGTATCCAAATCCGTTAATATCCGATCCGACTTTAAATTGCAAATTTCGGATATCGAATTCGGATATCCAATTTTTTTATATATTACAGTATAATGTATATGTAATATATATTAATTAATAGAGAAGATTAAAGTATTTTATTCTCAACTGACTTTTACATAAAATTAATTATAATATAATTTATATATAATAGTAATATATATTAATTACAATTTACAAGGAAGAAGAAAGGACTCAAATATGTAGAGAAAGGACTCAAATATGTAGAGAAATTGAATTTGGTTTTCGGATAATAACTAGATTTTTAATATTCGGATTTCGGATATTCGGATAATAACTAAATTTTTAATATTTCGGATTTCGGATATTCGAATACTAGCATTCGAATTTTTTAGCTAATCGGATCGGATATTATCCGATATCCGTTAAACTGGACGGATACGAATTTGGAGTGTCAAAAGAGACATCCGTTCGGATATCGGATCGGATTCGGATATTACAAAACAAATCGGATACGGATACGAATATTACCCTGTTCGTACCGATAAGCATCCGTTGACACCCCTAGTTAAAATATGATATGTCAACTGCCATGTCAGATGTCATGTCAGATGCCACATAAGGGGAGATAGGCATCATCCAAAAAATTTGGGAGCCACACAGCATAATTGATAAGTTACAGGACAACAAAATACAAATATGGTAATACATATTAGTTTACACCATGACAGACTACAGCCTGCTTCCATGAACAACACTCTATGTCTAGTAACGAACGAAAGAACGAAAGAACGAAAGAAAGAAAGAAGAAGAAGAAGAAGAAGAAGAATTGATGCGGAAAATCAAACTCCAACTAAAACTCAATGGATCAGCCAGTCGAACCAAACGCTCAGTAAGGCCTCTGGCCGATGACATTGCCATGGGGATCGTACTCGCAGACGATGTACGTATCACCGGAGCCGCCGCACGCGATCCTGGCACACCCCACGCTCCGCGTGTCCCTCCAGACCATCTGCGTGTAGTGATAGCAGTCGGCGCCCCCCACGCACGCGTTCTTCCTGTAGTCGTAGTACGGCTTCTCGGCCGCCCAGGCGGCGACCGCGTCCGCGACCTTCCACCGCCTGCCCTGCCCCCAGAAGAGGTTCTCCCCGTAGTCGAGGGCGGAGTGCACCATGGCGCAGTCCTTCCTCCTCCGGTTCGCGTACCACTTGGCGTACTTGGCGAGGCTGCCGCTCCAGCGGAGCGGTGCCAGGCCGACCTGCTTCCTGACTGCGTTCTGCGGGTCGAGGTACTGGGCGGCCGTGCTGGTCGAGCCCAACGCACGTGAGGCGGCCTCGGTGGTGCCGATCGGGAGGAGGAGCGGAAGGATGAGGAGGAGGAAGGATAACTGGAGGGAACTAGAGAATGCCATGGCTTGTATTTCCTTGTGAGGATCTCTGTGAAGATATCGCATGCTATTTATAAAAGGTGGTGATGGGCTGTTATCATGTGTTAGTCACCGATTTTTTTTGGGATAAGTCGGACCGGGGTTCAACCGGAGTAGACTTGGTTTGATTTGGTTCAAATAGATAATATATCCAAAGTTACTTCTTAGTTTGGTTTGATTCTTAGCATGTTTAGTTTGGTTTAATTTTACAACTATAAGGTCTCTCAAAACCAAACCAATAACCAAATGGTCCAAATCTCGCGTGATAAATATTTTTTAAAAAATTAAAATTGGCCGATTTTTCTTGGCAAAACCGGTCGGATCCGGTCCAACCGTTGGTCCGGTTCTGACAACACTGGTTAGTACTAATTGCTAATCGGACATTACAACCAAATGCTGCTACCAATCATGCCAGCCTATCGATATGATCGTGCCGAGTGATGTCTGCGCATTGCATAGCTATAATATGGAGGGATATATATATAGAATGTTCTCTTAGGTCAATTAACATTCTTTTTGACATATGAAGAGAATAATTCTTGAATGAAGAAAATGTTGTGATAACCATGTTCTTCAGAGAAAAAACACATGCTTCCATGTGGTAGGTTAGTTATAATCTACTGCTCCTTTGCGTTTCATGGTTCGGAGATTATCATCAGCAGTATCATCAGAATTCATATTTAGGTGTTCAGTTGATTAATCCCAGCAACTCGTAGTGCTTTCTTTGTGTTCTTACTTTTCAAAACTTAGTAACTCATGAGCAGTGGGACATCTTGAAACATGAAATAGCAGCTAAATGAGAAAGTGAGAATGGAAGTGTCATATGATATGAAGCAGAGATGGTATAGAATGCTTTAAACCATTTTATTAGTTATGTCGTTTAAATTTTACGTGAATCAACAAGTCGATAAACAGCAACATAGCTAAACAACTCATCAGCCCCATATAGATCTCAATTCGACTACAGAAACTCAAAATAAGAAGTTGCAATATGAATGCGACATGTAGATTTCACTAATATTGATAATGTACATATTTTTCGTTTTAGTCCCTTGAAAAAAAAAATCAAGGGATCGGACGCATGTAATCCAATGGCCTTTTATATGGCTGAGTTTTGAAAATTAAGAACTCGTGAGTTCCTCTAGGATTTTTGGATCTTAAGCAAAACATGGAATCATAACGTGGTCTTCATAGTTACAGTATATGGCATACCTTGCTGTCAAGTAGCATAATGCTACTGACGAATCATCGGTCGAAGAAAAGAAAATCTATGCATTAGGTTTTCTCAGCCCATCTTCTCGGTGTGGTTTTCAACATTCTTCCTGTTCCATCGACCATTCTCTGGTCTCACCTGCCCTAACAAGCATTTATGGTGTCATCTGCTTCTCTTCTTTCTGATTGAACTTCCTACTTATCTGAGGATCCAGGTGTCTCAGTAAGGTACTGCTCCCAAAATACATCATTAACACCAGTAAGCACGTTAGAGGCAGCAGTCTCAGTCGCACGATCAGTCGATGGTTGAACCTCGGGAGCAGTAGGCTCAGCATTCACCTCTGTCTCAGAAACCTGATTGTGCGACTCAGAGCGATTCTCTGTTAATGAAACAGTAGGGATTTCTGCATGACTCGTAGATTCGGTCAGCCCTGGAGATGAATGAATATCTCCTAGGCAAGAGGAAGGTGATCGCATGTTTACATCGGTCTCCCCTGGTGATGCAGGTATATCAGTGAGCACGACAGCAGAAGGAAGGCAAGGTATAGTAGAATCACAATAATACATGTCTTCTCCAGAAGCTTCACTCACACCACGGAAAAAAGTTTCCAAAGAATTTAAGGATGACTCCATCTTCTCGAATGGCTCCAAGTTGAGCAAATGCTTAGATCTGATGTCTGATTTTTCCCCGCTAAGAGCCTGGAATGCTACAGATTCATTCTCCTCTGTCTCTTCATCGTCATAGAAGAAATCCGCTTTGGGCAATCTCCTCTTCTTACTACGAAGTTCAGACTGCTGTACAAGATTGGAGATAAACCCAGGTCTCTGTACAAATTGGGTCAAGAAAGTCATCATATTCTTTTGGCGGAGATCTACATTCAACAACCTCTCCTCCAAAGATTGCATCTGTCTCTCCATTCCATGTTGCTGCTGTGTATGCTTCTCAAGTTCCCCAATAAGCACCACCTTATCATGTTTCAGACTGTCAATCTCCTCCTCAAGATCCTGCCTTTCCGAGTCTCCCAACCCCGAAGTGTTCCCTTGGTGAAGAGAATGACTGTGTATCGGCTTGCGTCTGTGTATGTTATTAAGGAGATGCTTGTGTCCTCTAATGAATTCTTCATTGGCAAACTCCCACTGGTCAGGGTCAATTTTTCTAAAACCCTGTAAGAGTAGAGAAGAAACGTGAATCCATCCTCATAAAATCCACATAATAGAAAAATAAAAAAACAAAGTTTCTAAACCTAGATTATTGCCTTCGAACTGTGAGCATTTACTAGTCCTTAATTTGGATGGTTAAGCATGATCAACTAGTTTTCTCATCTTGATGTGAAAGACAAATAATTAAATGTGCAAAATTGCAAGTAGTAATGACTTAAGAAACAAGACTTGTTCTGTGCAAACAGGAACAATCATAATAGTTCCCTCACACCCAAGTAATATCACCATCACCATCGAAGCCTCTCCTAGCATAATGGGGTCGGCTACGGAGGATAAGAAAGTTTCATAAAAGAATTGACAATATGGAACCCCAATATTTAGTCCGCATCAGATAGTTAGCCTGCATCAGATAGAAGATGGGAGTTTGACTGGTTTATATTTGGGTGCATGGATCTTATGTGCCATTCGGGTTAACCATGTTGGTAAGGTGGGCAAGATGTGCATATGTCACCAATTTTTACAAACTGTGATGGTACATAGCTCTTCAACGTTTGTTGGCTGTTTAAACACTAAAGCTTTGTGTTATTTAGTTGCAGTATATCTTTATTTTATTCTTATTTTAGCAAATGCCCCCATTTGAAATGTTAAAACTAACATATACCCCCACTATTTTTTTTAATTAGCAAATACCCCCACTCCCATGTAAACAGCTAAAAAAAGAAAGAAAAAAAGTTGGGGTACATCTTAAATTTTTGCTGTTCCGTACCTTCAAATGGGGGTATTTGCTAGATAAAAACAATAGTGGGGGTATATGCTAGTTTTAACATTTCAAATGGGGGCATTTGCTAAAATATCCCTATTAATTATAAATGTTCTTATTCTCTTTCTTCCATTTCTACTTATGGCCCAAGAAGAGACTTCTCCACTAGAGCAATTTCTCTAGGATAGAGGTTCCTGATCTAGAAGAGGGATAGAAAGTGGTACGTAGAGAAGCAAATAGGAACATCTTCTTAGCCTCAATTATGATTTACTTACTTTTTGATCTGATGCCCCTGATTTTTGTTGATTACCTTTTCATTAAATTCTTGTGAATAGAGCAGTCAAGTTGGTGGGAGAAGTGTCAGTGAATGTTTTTGGGTAAAGTGCATTTAAACCCTCCTTAGAGTTGCCTCGTTCGCAAAATAAGACCTTTTAGAAAACTTAAGCAGTTTGCATCTCCCGCAAAACCGTTTTTGCTCGGAATGTCCCTTTCCGTCAAAATGACGTTAGAACTAGCCGTTAGAGCCCATATTTTGGATATAAAAAAATGTGCACTCCCCAAAATACCCCTAATGCTAACGGTTACATTGTGGCTGCTGGCTCTCTTTCATTCTCTATATATAAGAATGTTTGTTTGAAACATAAAACCTAAGCTTTATATTTTCTATTTTTTGACCGGTTGGTTGGAAGGAAAAATAATATTTAATTTTTTTTTATATTCCTTTTTTTTTTACTTATTTGCTCTCATTTAATGTATTGAAGCTTTTTCTTACCTACAGATCTCAAATCCAACTGCAAATTTTTTTATATTCCCTTTTTTTTTTTTTTACTTATTTGCTCTCATTTAATGTTTGAAGCTTTTTTTACTTATTCCTTTTCTTTTCTCAAGACGTCCAAATAGAAATTATGAAAGAACAATTTATTGCTATTGTGGATTAATTAGCCCATTAAAAACTTTATTTACACCAACAAATCCTGGAAGAAGATGATTCTACGGGAGTGATTTTCTACTATGGGAGGATGAGAAACTTTTAGAACACTATCAAATTCTAATGTGGAATTTAATGAAAGAATTAAAGGAGCACCGAGGCCAAAGTTTACAGCCTATTCCTAGAGAATCGACAACGGCGGTGGCAGCCACTGAACCCGGACCATGCTTCGACATACATGTTTTGCAATTTATTTTTGGATTTTTGACACGTTTAGTAATATTTAAGTTATTTGTTTAATGAATACATGTGATGAAAATAAATTTGTACCAAGATTTACAATTTCAGTTAGAATTAATAAATAAATAATTACGATAATAGTCATGACTAATAAATTATTAAGTATGACTATAATGATGATTATAATGATGATTACTAAATTATTAATTAAAATTATTATAATATATAAATTATTAACTATAATTATAATTATGATTAAATTATTATTAATTAATATTATAATAAAATTGTAATTAATAAATTATTAACTAAGATTATAATTATTAATTAAGATTATAATTATTATAAAATATTAAATAATATAATATTAGTTACAGTTATCTAGCTCCAAATACGGTTTACCAAACATGCCATAAGTTAAATGGCTGGATAGTTCAGGACTAACCGGACATTTGTTAAAAGATTTTTTTTTCCAGAAAAAATTTAAGATGAAAACCTACTATTTAGATTATAAACATTTATTTTCGAAAATGACGTCAAGCATGAGAATTCTATCTTTTTAAGAACGGGAGGTTTTTTTAATAATCTTTTTAATATTTTGTTTTTTTGTTTCCATTTTTTTAGTTCTTATTTCATATTTTTTTTTCATCTTTTTAATAATCTTTTCTAGTTTTTTAAGAGTGACTTTTATTTTCAAATTTGTATAGTTTTTGTTTTTGTCTTTTTTCATTGTTTAAGATTTATCATCATTTTTTGGTTCTTTGGAATATTTTGTCTATTTTTTATTTTTTCCATATTTCAATAGTATTTTTTTGTTTTTTATTTGGTATTTTTTTTTCCAGTTTTTCATCATTTCTATTTTTTAAGAATTGATTTTTTTTGTATTTATCAGTTTTGTTTTTCCCAAAAATATTTATATATTTGTTAAATAAAAAAATTATTTATGACAAAATAATTTTAAATAATATTTATCCACTTTTTTGACGAAACTAACCGTTTTTAACAAGTTAATATTTATTAAAATAATTTTAATAAATAATTTTACTAGCAAAGACCATTTTCCCTTTGTTAATATTTATCCACTTTTTAACAAGCATTTTTGCGTAACCGTTTTTAACAAAATAATTTTAGAACTAACAATTTTTAACAAGTTAATATTTATTACAATAATTTTAGATAGCCCAGGGGTAAAATGGTCAACACAACCCCATTTTAACACCCGTTAACAGAAAAGTTAGATTAGGGGGTGATTTGAGCATTTTCATAACATTTTGGGTTTTTCAAACCAGGGAGTCTTTAATTGCGTTTTCGTAACATCTAAGGAGGGTTTAAATGCACTTTACCCAATGTTTTTTATATTACCTAGTCAAAACTATCCATTAGAATTATGTTGGAAAAATATACATCAACCTTCAACCATAAACGTGAGTATTGGTGCACCGTTATGGACTTCGAGATGGTATCAGAGGGACCCATGTTCAAATCTCACTGCCACGTACTTTAAGCGGATTCAAGAAAAAATGTTGGGTGATACAACTCTCAGCCCAAGAAGAGCATTCGACCTGAGGGACATGTTGTAATCTTATAACATTTTCATCCAAAAATACGTCGAGATAAGAACCAGCTAAGAAGTCAGCAAAACCATGACGAGACCAATATACTAAACACTTCATGATATCTTCTATAGAAGATGATTCTTATATGTAACCTACTGATATTCATAGACTGTCCTTGCAGCAAAGACCTAGAAACCAATCTCAAAACAGTATCCCAAGATGAACATGGGAAGCTATAGATAGATACTAGATTCTTATCCCAAAAGTCATAAATTAGGGTGTCGAAACTATGTAGGACATTTCATATTTGGATATCTATCCAACAACAACAAAAATCACGTTTGTGGTCTCCGGTGTCGTCATCCAAAATCTTTAGACACCCAAAATTATAAAATTATATTCCCCAAAGGTTGGCCATTATCACAAAAGATGTTCTGAATCATGTGCATCCAGACCCTAGGAAGCAGAGACATTACGTAAATCGGTGTCGTGTTCGTGTGTGCAATATTGATCCAAGCACACCCTAACTATTACAGCCCTAACAAAAAAATTATTTTCCTTCACAAAATTGAAACACTAATTACTCAAAATCAAGACTATTTCCACAAATTCTCCCATTATCCATCAACTAGCGCCTAAACAGAAATCCTCCTCATCGTCATCAATCATCATCATCCAAGCCCTCTCCTCCCATCAAAATGGCATCGTATATGGAGGATAAGAAAACTCCATACATGATTTGAGAAAGTTTTATGACCGACTGTCGACCTGACATTAACCCTCTATGCTGGTGCCAAATTCCTAGCCAAGTTAGCCATTTGGCAAGTGGGTAGGCATACCTTTTGGATTGCAATTTAAGCTCATGCAACCAAGGTGCATCCTCCAACTTCCCCTAGATTATAAAGAGTCTAGACAAAGAGATAAGATGATACAATTTGCTATAGGGAATTGCCTTCAATAACACATTATGCCCAAAAAAAATGAAGGAATGGCAATCCCACAGGAACCTAAATAGAAAATTATGCTATAAAAAAAAGCTCCTTTTAATCCCTACTCAAAAATCCGCATCCCCAACTTCCCTAAACTCAACAGAATCATTCAGAACTACTATATTGATCAAACAGCAAGCATGGAATAGAGTCATTTTCACTTAATTGCAAGCATGGACACACCAAAAAAGTGTCGTGTCAACCGTGTCACTGTCCGATATGTCCGATATGTCACTGACAGTCTAAATTTTACCAGGACACACCAAAATCGTTACTGTACTGTTTTTCCTGCTGCCAGTTTTTTTTTTAATTAAATTGAGGACCATTCCCTCAAATTCTCACATATCTATCAATTCATAGAACCTAAAATAGCAAGTAAACATTCAAAAGCATTCTCTTTTAGTTCTCATTCAAAGTTCCACGACCCCTACTTCCCTAAACTCGACAAAACCATTCAAAAATCCGTCTTTTTTTGTCCTCGCAGTCAACTACTAGATCACTCGCATAGCAAGAAAGCGCGCAATAGAAATCAATTCCAACTTACATAAGTATTGAGCTGGCGGACGAAGCTGGAGAAGTTGTTGTGCTTGAAGTACTTGGGGAGCAGATCCCTGGCGAAGTTCGGAGGGTTCCAGACCACGAAGCTGTTGCTGGAAGGGCTCCACGAGACGACCGAGTTCGTCGAGGGGTCGTCCACCATCTCGTAGGTCTTCGTCAGGAATTGCGGCGGGGAGGAGCTCGAGCCGCCATGGGAAGAGACATCCATCCTTCCTCGATTGAACCCTCAATTCATCCCCAAATCGAAACCATGGAATTTTCTTGACAGCTTTTTTTGAAGGGGGGGAAAAAGGAAGCGCTTTTATTGATGCGGAGAAAAATCTTTGCTTCGATTTCTTCTGGAAGGAGTTCTGAGGAATATATATATGTATAGTGGATTTGGGATTTATTACTAGAAGCGGAAGAGTAGAGAAGAAGTTTGGATTTGACTTTCTTTTTTCAGTCAAACGTTGAGGTCACGGTTCTGTGGGAGTCATTAAAATAGGTGTTTTTGTAGGGGCACCACCACTTCTACTAGGGACAACCCAAAATTTTTTAAAAAAAATTACAAGTTTGTCATAGATTTTTTTTACTAGGGGGCAGCCCAAAAAACACTATAAAAGCCAATGTGATTTTATTTCATCTCTCTTTCTTCCTCTACTACTTCTCTTCCTCCACTCTTTTTTTCTCCTCCTCATATAAACCTATAATTAACCTAACCTAGGTGAAATTGTCCCCAAACCTAAAATTGTTGAAGATTTTGGTAGAATATCTAGTAACAGTGTCAATCACTTCTCCCATTTATTTGTAAGTCGTCGAATTTATTTTTGTGTAATATTTTAAGTTTCAACCTAAATTTTACATATAAAAGTTGAATTTTGTGTTTAATGTAGAAAGAAATAGAAAATGGAACAACCCGGACCATCAAATGCTGGATACTCTCCTCCCACAACGTCCGAAGAACACTTTGACACATCGGAAACCCTCGTGGTAACTACACTTTGAACTTTACTTCGGATGAAAAATTGGACTTTGACACAGAGGACTGCCACAAATGTGACAGTCCCTCACATATATAGGACTGCCAGAGATGTGGCAGTCCTATATATGTGAGGGACTATCACATTTGTGGCAGTCCTCTGTATGTGAGGGACTGCCATATCTGTGGCAGTCCTCTGTGTCCAAGTCATTTATCTTTGAAGCAGCCTGCCTTACCAACTTATCGGTCATTCTCTGATTCCTCCACCTTCAACAGTTTGGTACAAAAGAGCACCGGTCGAAGCCAGAGCTTGGACCACACCTTTCGCTCATCAAATCGACCATTGTAAGAAGTTGTTGAAGTTTGAGGAGCCAAGAGACTTACCTGCTGACCACTGTGACGTCGAAATCGACTGAGTATCAATGTGTTATATGGAGGACCACTTTTGTATACATTTTGGCATTTTGGTTATAGAGGACCACTTTTGTATACATTAAACTATGAAATATGAAGTCCAATATATGTTTCTTACTTTTATCCATGTGTTATATGTCTTTTATCTGGGTGTTATACATGTGTGTTTTTGGTGTTATACATGTGTGTCATACATGTGTGTTACTTTTATCCAGGTGTTGTCTTTTCTAGGACTGCCACACACAGGGCAGTCCTTCACATGTGTTGGACTGCCCTGTGTGTGGCAGTCCTTGCTAAAATGTTCTGTGATCTGATCACAGAACAATTCATCTAGGACTGCCACACACAGGGCAGTCCTTCACATGTGTTGGACTGCCTTGTGTGTGGCAGTCCTTGCTAAAATGTTCTGTGATTTGATCACAGAATAATTCATCTAGGACTGCCACACACAGGGCAGTCCAACACATGTGAAGGACTGCCCTGTGTGTGGCAGTCCTAGATGAAATGTTCTGTGAATTAGGACTGTCACCCTCCGACAGTCCTACATTGAATTAGGACTGCAAGGGTGCTGGAAGTCCTAATTGAAACTTGTTGTTATATAAATGGCCATTCTCCTGTGTTTTAGCACGGAGAATGGCCATTCTCCGTGTAATTTAGCACGGAGAATAGTCATTACAGTGTTAAAACGCAGGAGAATGACCATTCTCCGTGTAAATTAACACGAAGAATGGCATTCTCCGTGTTTCTAACACGGAGAATGGCATTCTCCGGGTTAATTTACACGGAGAATGGCCATTCTCCGTGTTAGAAACACGGAGAATGACCATTCTCTGTGCTAAATTGTCACGCCCCAGAACCAGAATACTGGAGAGCGGGGGCAGACATAGCCAGCTACGTATAACGGAATGGAATCCACACCGCTATACGGTCACGGCTGTCTAGATATGTGAGGATTTCACTACAATCCATCAGTCTCTTAAGGTCATAGATAGCCTATTGTCTCAATCTCAACCAACTAATAATAGTTACAAGATGTCAGACCACCAAATACACAATAGTAAGGCGTCCCATACATTATATATTCGGAATGATCATGAAGCTAGTCGTTACAAAATGTGAGGACTAGCAAGAGTTCAGTCATACATGATTAACCCCCGGGCTTGTCAATTATGTTATAGCCCGTAGGCAGACAATAAGTAAAATGTACACGAGCTAACACTTGCTCGTCGGCTAAATGCCTCAAAAAGAATAATTTACAATATTACAGTGGAAGAACAAAAGAAACCCACTCGATGTCCTGGTTACGCCTGGTGACCACCATCGGGCTGAAAAGCAGGGAGATCCTTTGGTGCTGCTCCGGTATCTGGCCATACAAAACCAGCTGGGTCAGACCCCAGAAAGAGCAAGTGCCACAAAGGAGGCTTCACTTAAGAACTAAAACCAACAAATCATTAGCATTCAATATGTAAGAAGACAACATTAAGTAACACAGATTGAGGGTTGTGCACTACCAATGCACTTATCCCAATCAGAGAAAATAATTAAGTGAGACATCATTGACATACGATAACTGGAGAGTCATGCTAAATAAAATATAGCTGGACAATATATGAAGAGAAGACGAAGGTACTATTCCGGAAGCCAGGTTACAATCCTTAAACCAAACAAGGACCGAGATTGTAACCCTTCACCTGAACAGAACTTAGTCTCTGATCATTTATGGCTAAAGGTGCCAATCATCAAGGTGAAAAGTGACAATGAAGAGTGCAATATGCTAGAGTGACAATAGAGTACAATTGTTATAGTAACAATCTGGGGTGACAATCATTATAGTGACAATCTGGAGTGACAATCATTCAATCATTCTGGTACAATCTTGCAATCAATCACTTTTAGACAATACTATACTGGACTAGACTTCATCCATTCAATCACGGCCAATCATTGCCTACGGCTTTCTACATTAACTAACTAGGGTTATCACAATCCTAGTTACTAGCAAGATGCAATGAGATGCTCCAAGTAGTCACAGGCCCTTCAGCTATCCAGGTTATCCAGGCGAACATTATAGTGACAATTTAGAGAGTACAATACATTAGAGTGACAATAGAGTTCAAATCATTTAAGTGACAATGGTGGGTGCCCCACATAACAGTGGGCTGGAAATGTGCCCTACTCGTCGGCAGGCTACAAGTCCAAACATTTACGGCCGGGATAACGAGATCGCCTGTAACTGGGGAACATCTCTTCATGTCTAGTGAATTATACTAGTCATTAACCTTAGTCCATTTCAGTAGATACTCCTGACCGTGGTACTCAGGAGTTGTCACGCCCCGACCCGGAATCACCCGAATCATCGTCCTCGCAGGGGGCGTGATGCCGCACGAGCCTGAAGTTGCGCTCGTGCAAGGCAAGATGACAAGTTCTCAAATGGTTATCTTTTGATTCAATATTTAACAACGAAAGGAAACATAGTATACGAAACAAATTCTCTTTATTGATATCCGAAACAGAGATTACAAAGGCTTTCGATAGCCTAACAATACATGCCAGATTGGCTACAACACTCAGGTTCTCTCTTGCCCACAAAGGATTTCACCGTTCCATACATCATGCCGTCTATATCTCGGCCGCATCAATCCAGTTGCGTAGTCCGAGCGTCAATGCGATCGCACGCTTAAATGTGCTTCGGTATTCCAAGCCTCAACACGTTCAAGCAACGCTTCGCCGCGAGCCATCCATTCCCTGCACCCTGTATGAAGCTGGTGGGGGATCAGTACGTTCGTCCTCGCATGTACTGAAGCAAAGATCATCTTTCCAAACCAACATTTTTATATTTACGTTGAATCATGCAACTTAGCTTATGATCTTGCTATGTTCTCCTTAGGGTCAATTTCATGGCATATTCGAAAGCGTAAAGCATGTTATCATAGCATCATGTTATCGAATTAAATGTACAAGCAAGCAAGCAATCTCGTGTTTGATTCGTGGCACGACTTACCAAGTCGACGCACTCGCCCTTGCTTCCCTTGCACTGACGCAAGGTGAATACGCCGCATTCCTTCCCTGTCATGTTATATGTACATCTCTAAGCAGGATCTCTATACGGGACGCTTACGCGCCTACACTTTCAATCCATCGTTCCTTAACTATATGAAGGTCGTGGGCGTATCCGCGCCGGAATGGACTAAAGGAGTTTCTCTTTTATCTTTCCTTACTTTCTTTTCTCTCCTTCTTTTCTCTCTCGAATTTGGGTAGCCCGGCGTTTCACGGGTTGGGTTGCTATCCCAAACAACCGAAACTTACCGCGTGCCTACCATCATTTGCGGCTTCTCACATTTACGACTGAGTGCTAATCGAACTTCGCAGATGTGCTCCTATCAAAGATTAACATCCCTCCTAGGCCGAACGGTCCCGGTGCCCCGGTGCGCCCGTTCAGAGGGAAACACCCGTGCACGGGCTATTATCACGATTAATCTCAAGCCCATCCCATTCGACCATGCAACGCACTATCATTCAAACAACCAAGCATAGCCTTGAGTCCAAGACTCAGACTTTATCATCTCGCGTCTCTTCCGTTAACTTTCTGTGTTCTTACGTTTCATACTTCGTTTCAATGGTTCAATGGCATCGTGCCTCAACTCAATGCTCGTCAACCGAACGACCCGAAGGTCTCGAACACCTTTCGAGGCACCATGTCATATCCGACAGTTCCGCCACATTCATGCCACAACTGTATTCTCTCGCAACGAAGCCATCTTTTATTATCCCGTGCACGTAGGCACGTTTCGACCGTATCCTCATGTTCTATAACTTAGCATTCAATGTTCAGGGCTTGCGCGCTAGGGCGCTCGCCTATTGTCTTTCAATGTTCTAGCCGTTCTAACTCGTGCAGCAAAGGCACGGTATGGTTCGTGCACTAAGGCACTCGCCGAGTACAGTTATCCCATGTTCTTACGGCTTGCGCACCGAGGCGCTCGCCTTTGCGATATCCAATGTCCCATAGCGACTCGTGCATAGGATGCACGTATCATTTCAATTGTTCTAACTTAGTGTTCGACACACACTATAATTTATCCCGATCGGACCACGCCCGTGGCGTCGATAGGCTAACTTAGCATACAATGATATATTTGACTTATCGAATGAAGGAGTAAAAAGAAGTCAATCCTCCCACCTTGAGTCGATATGCCTTCGTCGTTTCGCCGAGCCGATGCGGCTCGATTCCCTAACTTTGTTGTACGGCCACTCTCCTGACTTAGCCATTCGAGCACTTTGTACTTCAATGAGTTATCCGTCCGATTTGCCTTAGCGTGCCCAAGTCTCGGCCCGTCGCAAGGCGACGATTTGATTTCGCGGACCCCTTACTAAATATTTCCAAAGATCGACCTCTAATATTTTCGCGTCAAAGTTTAACCTGCACACGAAACCAACTAAAATCAATACTTGCTCGATTCGGACTTGCGTCTTGGTCGATTCGATTTCTTAGAATCTTCGAGCCGATTCAACGCACTCATCCTTCGGGGCAACGCGGCGCTTCGCATCGATTCACTCGATGCATTCTTTCGGGGCAAGGCAACTCTTCGCATCAACTAAGTTTGATGCATTGCTCGGGACAACTTAACTCTCGTATCGTTTTGCATCGATACATTTTCTTTGCGTCAACGCGACTCGTTGAGTCAACACTTCAGCGTAATGCGTCGTGCGGAGCGGGGCATTACAGGAGTCCCCTCCTAGACATGATGCAAGACATGACTGGATTATTTGTACAAGCACAATCGTCCACGGTGTCCAGGTTACTTATACAGGTCAGGTCATGCCAGGTAGCCATCGCAACAGCTGTTCAAGATATATCAGGTCAGGTATACTTGTCAGGAGTGCGCCACGACGGGCCATTATCAGGTCATGCCAGGTTAGTCATGTCAGGAGTGCACCACTACGGGTCACTGTCGTGTTATGCTAGTTCCTTGTCATACCATGCCATGTACAATAGTCATTCCAAACAGATTAAGTAAAATCAAGTTCAGGACAAAAGGCGTAAGGATATAAAATGGGAGTAAAAATATACAATAAGGAGTTACAAAACATGGGTAATTAATGATAAATAATAATACACAGGGTTATTAAAAGTCATGCGGTTCAGACCTATGCGGCCAGGGGAGGATAAGACACATGCGGCTCAATTAGGTGGGCGCATGCGGCCAGGGTCACTGGAACCCATGCGGCCAAGACAAGAGGGGCGCATGCGACTCAGGGGGGGAACGAGGGCGCATGCGGCCCAATTAGGTGGGTCTCATGCGGCTAGCGGAAGAGAAGTCCATGCGGCTGGGTAGGGCCAGGCGCATGCGGCTTAGTAGAAGCCCATGCGGCTCAGGAAATAAAGGATGCATATGCGGCTGGGATTAATCAGGGTCATGCGGCCCAGACTAAGAAGTCCATGTGGCTGGGTCTGGGGGTTCTCATGCGGCTCGAGGATCAGGGCCTATGCGGCTTGGAATCTCTTGCCGCATGAAGTATTCATGCGGTCAAGTCTAGCACTGTTCTTCTTCTCCAAGCTTCCGAGAAGAAGAACGCCAAGAATCCATGCTCCAAGCTCCATGAAACCTTCATCCGGAGTCCAAATCCGAACTTCCATAGGTCAAAATAGGGCAGAACGAAATGCTCTACAACATGGAACCATCAGAACTTGATAATAACAAGATTAAGTAGATCAAAACCCAAGAAATCCGAAAATAAAATAAACTTAGATCTACAAGAATCTAGCCATGGAAATTAAAAATGTCAAGTACTAAAGTGCTTTAGAATGCAGTAAGGAAGAGAATGAAGCAATAAAATTGGAGTTCCTCCATGAAGCAAGTTGCACTTGCCTAGCTCTCTCTCTCTCTCTTGGTAGGTGCAGGAGTAAATGGTGGAGAAGAAGAAGATATTAATGAAGAGAGAGAAGGAGAAAGGGTAATAAATACTATGGGTGGTGGTAGGTAGGGGGTTCACCCCTTGGTTCTTGATGAACCAAGGCAACCAAGCCTAGCCGAACCAAACCAACCCTAGGAATAAACCAAGCCAAGATAAACCAAGGTGAACCAAGTCAAGGCCAATAAACTCTCTCTCTCTAGCAATTTAAACCAATTGAATCATGAAATAAACCAAGCCTCACTAATCCAAAAATAAACCAATGAACCATTTAAACTATCAATGCCAATAAAACCAAGCCAGTGCAAAATAAACCAAGATAACTAATCATGAATAAATAAAATATGGGTCCAAAACACGTATACGTACACTAAATACGTATCACGAATTTGGGACATTACATAAATTATACGGAGAATGACCATTCTCCGTGCTAAATTACACGGAGAATGGCCATTCTCCGTGTAAATTAAGACGGAGAATGGTCATTCTCCTGCATTTTAACACTGAAATGACCATTCTCCATGTAAATTAAGACGGAGAATGTCCATTCTCCGTGTTAATAACACGGAGAATGCCATTCTCCGTGTTAATTTACACGGAGAATGGTCTTTCTCCTGCATTTTATGGTCAGTTGAAACTTTGGAGGGCCATAACTTTTGACTGGGAGGTCGAAACGAGGCCCGGTTTGTCGTAAAATGAGCGTATTTTCGAGGAGGCTGAAAGTAACAGCTTCATCGTTAGACGATCTTCCGAAATTTTAGAATCGCAAAAAAATGATGTTTGAACCTCCGTTTTAGCAGTTTTGTCGAAATTTTAGAATCGCAAACAAATAGTGGTGGAGGAGAATTTTCTAGTCGAATGTGGGAGTGTTCTTGAAAGAAATTTGGTGGAGGAATTAGGATTATAGTGGTGGAGGAGAATTTTCTAGGGTTTTGGGAGAGGGAGAGAGAGCTCTTCTTTTTTTTCTTTTGGAGGAGAGAGAGAGGAAGTTATGAAATGGGAAGAAAATGTGAGTTTGGGGGGTTGGGCTGCCCCCTAGTAAAATTTGGGCTGTCCCCTAGTAAAATCTCCACTTTCTGGGCTGCCCCCTAGTAAAAGTGGTGGTGCCCCTAAAAAAAACCTTAAAATAAAAGGTAGTTTGGACTTTGGAGTTAAAAAATCAAAATTTAAAAATCAAAATTGGGCTGCTGAATAATTTTTCCAAACTGGATGTCACTATGGCATGGACTGTTGTATGACACGGATACAACACGAGGACACGATGCATCAATTTTGAAGTGTCCAGAGTTCGACTGGCAGGTCCAATTTTGACCTAGTTGTTTTCGAAATAAATGGATAAGCGTGGTTACCAAAATATCTTTTCTTTTAGGAAAATTCTAAATGTATTTCATATTTTGCTAAGAACAGTTCATTAATTCATAACAATTCAGATTTTTACAATTTTTACTCAAAACAGTCCCAAATTTACTTTGGGTTGTCCAACCCCCCAAACCTTCCCAAAACCCTTCATTCTAAATTTCTATTCTCTCTTCTCAAATTTCCAAACCCCCATTTCTCTCCAACTCCTCCAATTCCAAGCAATGCATAAAATAATTAGATAAAATAGTTTTAGAACTAATTTAGGGTTGATATACGAACTTTCAAATCCTAAAAATTAAATTTATGGTTTGAAAAAACGAACAGAGCCGACAGTCGGACTTCAAACTAACAGGACTGTAGGCAAATTCTACAGTCTTATAGTATATATAAGACTGTAGAATTTTCCTACAGTATATAATATTTGTAGGACTGTAGAAAATGAATTATATATGGACTGTAGAATTTACTACAGTCCTATATATAAGCAGGACTTTAGAATTTTCTTACAGTCCTAAAGTATTGGGAGCCAAAATATATGTTGGCAGTGAGTTCCAATTAGGACTGTCAACTAGCTGACAGTCCTATCGTAATTTAGGACTATCAAGTTTGTTGACAGTTCTAAATGATTGGGAACTTTAATATACTGACAGTGAATTTCAATTAGGACTGTCAACTTTGTTGACAGTTCTAATCTCTTATAGGACTGTCAATTTGTTGAGAGTCCTACATTATGGTAGGACTATCAACTTTGTTGACAGTCCTAAAGCAAAAAAATTTGGACTGCCCTCAAACAAAAAAATTGAGTGACAAATTTCTAAATAAACAAAATAAAAAAATGGGGTTGTTCTAAAACAATTTTTGAAGTGCCTATAGAATTTTCCTTCTTTTATACTTTCAAAAAATTTAAAACATAAGTAATAGCTAAGATAATCCTAAACAAGTCTGTGTATTTTCTTGGTATATACATATCATTCTACGATAGGCAGGATTGACTTTAGGTCCACAAATCGGTCATAAAAAATTGTTTTACTTCTTTTATGGAACATTCTTAGATAAAAGCAATTTTTAGACTAGTTTGGGGAATTGGTTATCGCGTATACTTTTGTTAATTTTGTGAAAGGTGATTCAAAAAGTAGTTTGATAATAGCAGTTTATCAGAATATTTTTGAAAATAATTATTCAATTTTGGAATAACTTTAACAATATGTTCCCATGTCGGAATAACTTTAACAATATGTTCCCATGTCGGAATAACTTTAACAATATGGAAGCTATTGTTATAAGTTGTTTCCCAAGCTGGACTCAGTTTCATGTAGTAGTACTTGTATCCTTGTCCCCTCTTCCAGAAAAGGCTCAAAATGTTTTGCAGACGATAGACGAATGTCAATGCAGATCTCACATGTACTATAGAACCAATATCAAACTTGTCGATACCAACTTAAAATACTGATATCATTTATTGAGAATTAGTATTTATTAGCAATAAGGCCCCGAATTCCATCACGAATGTTAACAAGATTTATCGAGAATTGCTATTTAGGTCACAAGTTATGAGTAGGACTGAAAATCGAACGAACGAGCTCGAACAAAGAGTGTTCAAGCTTGGTTTGACTTAACTATCGAACGAGTTTGATTCGAGCCGAGCTTGGACCGAGCCGAACACGAGCCGAATGCGAACGGTTTGTATTGTTTTACAGCCCTAGTAGTAAGTATTTATAGGAGATGTTGTATAGACTATCACACTGTTTCTCTCAAGTTTTAAAGACTTTTTTTATTGAATTATTTATGCTCTTTACATTATAAATTTACCATCATATAAAGAACAGAAAAATGAATAAAATGTCTAAGACAAAATATATTTCTATCTATTAAAAAAAGGCATTACATATAGAAAATGTCATAATATGAGAGACCGAACCGAGCTCGAGCCTGTTTGCGAACAAGATCGAGTCGAACAACCTATGGTCGAACTCGGTATCGATTAGTCCACGAACGAGCTTAAACCGAACTTGGACCGAGCCGAACACGAGCCGAATGCAAACGGTTTGAATCGTTTTACAGTCCTAGTTATGAGCAATGCTTCTAACGAGTTGTAGCGATCCAGTCAACCAATTTCTCCACAAGTATTCGTTCATTTCCAATATATTTACCACCAGTATATATGGTGCCAATGAATAATATTTACATGTACATTGGGTCCTTGGATTTGCAGTCAGAGCTGGACGGAAGCAGAGCTGCTGTCCCATTTAATTATTACCCCTTCCTATTTCCTATTACATGTGAGCTAAAATCTATATATCTACTCTCATGGCCCACACGTAATAGGGAGGGGGGCAGAAATGGACAGTATTAAATAGGACAGCATATATGCTCCCGAGCTGGACTCCGAGGTCTTCGCCAGAATCTGCCACATGGTGAATTCCACCAGCAATTAGTAGATTGCACGAGCAGAGGACATTCATCTCCCAAGTTTTAGGTATAGGTCGGATAGAGCATTATAAAGAACAGCAGCTGCTGGTGGCTTGGGCAAAGATCCGAGAAGGATATCTGATGCCTTGATAGAAGAAGAAGCATAGAATCGGCTGTTCTCAGCAGCTCGAGTTGTGACCATGCTTCCTTCAAGTGAACAACCCACGAATGCACCTGCAAAAGAAGCCAATTATATTTCTCTGATTGCATGCCTCCCCCAAATCTAGTGTATTTTTAATAAAATCCCCAAAATCTCATGGATTGCTAGTAAGTTTTCCGAATCAATAGAAGATAAGAGTTATGAGTCCCTCTAGTTAACTTAACCCATTTTAAATATATAAAAAAATATTCCATTTGTTTTAACTGGACTAATTTTTTAGGACTGTTTTATCCTTCTAATAATGAAAACAACGATTATAAAATCCTTTCTACATTATTCACCAACACCTTTTAAGTTTGATCCTCCATTAAACTCTCTCTCTCTCTCTCTCTCTCTCTCAAGTAAGTCTCAGTCTCTTCTCCATCTCCTCTCTCTTCTCACAACCTTCCACCTCAAAGAAACCCCTCTTCTACCATCTCTCTTTTCTCCTTGTCTTTCTCATGGTCCCTTCTTTCTTTATTTCTCCTTATCTTCTCCCTCAAATCAACCAAACTCTCTTCATATTCAAACCCTAGCAACAATAATATAGAATCCTTTGCAATTTTTTAAATCTACAAATTCAGAAGGAAATAATTTGATACAAACTAATGGAAACCAAAATCAAAAGGTGCAAATTTATAATTTGTTTGATTAACTTCTCATCTTTCTCCAAACACACCATCAAAATATGCTTCTTAGATGTTATTGATTGTGATGATAGAGTACTTCTTGAAAATCTATCGTAATTATGACATTAATTTTGGAAAAAAAATCATTAAGTTTTTTAAAAAAATAAAATTGGGGGAAATGAAGAAAAGGTGTGTGTGTGGTGGGTAGGGGCCAAAACCGCCCATTAGTTATCTTAACACATTGGTTGGTTACAATAAACCAAACATCAACGGAACAATAAACCGAACAGCAACGGAGGGGGCTCATAACTTTATTTTCTCTTGATTTGGGACTTAATTAGCAATTCACAATATTTAGAGGATTTTATTGAAAATGCATTAGATTTTGGGACTTATATACAATCCGCATTTAAGAATATGTATGCCTACAAGAAAGCTCCAAAGCACTCAGCACTAGCCTTTATAAACAATGTCTTCACATTATTCTGCAATGAGTCTATGGTGCGAGCATGAGTCAAGCCCACGTAACTTGCACGTCAGCAAAAATAACCAGAGCTACATTACAAACAAAACAAAACAAAACTACAGCTACATTACAATAAAGCCCAAAAGATGCTAGTTACTATCTACAAAACCATATGTAGCTAGAACTATCTTTTGATAATTAAAACAGACTTTAAAGCTTAAATGGATGAGTAGATACCACTGTTCTAAAAATCAGAGTTAGTTGGCGCCTAGACGCCCGCCTAGTGCGCAACAACCAGGTTATTTGGGATTTATGGACAATTTTCAGCCAAAAAAAAAAGGACTGATTTTTTGTGGACTGCCTAGAGTTAGGCGGGGCTAGACGCCCGGTGCCCGCTCGACTCCTGCATAGCGACTTTTACAACCTTGGTAGATTCACTATAGTTTGGACTATTGATGTAGGAGCTCAAATGTTTGGTATGACACAATGCAATCTATATAAATCAAGAACCGTTGAAATTGTCAATACCAATACTCATAGATCCGGTATAAATACCAATATGATGTTACTAAGCCTGGCTCTAAAGTAGACTAACACGAAAAATCCGCTAACATTTTCTTGGATGATCACACCAACAAAGTGCAATATAAAAAGGTAGGTCACGGATAGCAATTGACTACTCAGCATTAACCATTCAGATATCTAGGAATATGTTCCTATACAATGACCATTGAACAAATCATAGGCTAGAAGAGGCAGGTGTTAGCATTATAGAGCATAACAAATTGAAGTAAACATCTCAAAGAGGGAATTAATTAGGAAGATAAGTTTTACCTTTACTGCAACTGTATGTGTAACAAGCAGCATAACCACCGTCACCTGCACGTAAATCAGCTTTCCAACTATGCCAGCAGCTGCACTGGCACCAGCACCTACAGATATATGTGCATTTCCACTGAAAGTCCTAATAGCATCTTTTGTCCTCAGCACGATGATGAAGTCAGTGAACTCCCCACCAGCCTTTGCAAACAATTTTACTAAAGTCATTGATGCATAACATACACATTTCTTTCTTGAAATTAAAAGAAACCTTCAAGAAGAAAGCAGAGATAACCTAACCTGTGCCCCCCATCCAATACCAATTGATGAAATGGCAGAGGGAGGAGACCAAGAACCACCTTCTCTCCAGGCAATCACCAAGCCAGTGCCAATGTTGTAAGAAACCATCAATCCAACCTTTGCAACAGTTAGTATTGCAAGGCCTTCTGCTTGCTTTAGAATGGCATCAGGAATGGACTTCTCAGTTCTCAGGTCCCAGTGAACCAACCTGACATGAGTAAGGGTTGTTAGTACAATTTGGTGCCATTGTAAAATCAAACAATTTCCATTATAACATAGATACACATGGAACTGCTGTCAATAGAGATTGTAACTTGTAAGAGCAGGTTAAGAGTGACATAGCCAACTGAAACAAGATTTTGTTTCCAACATAAATCAATATTGTCAATCCCTGTACGCTGCCTCCATTTCTAAGACTGGGTGTTTATTCATATTCTTAGAGATAAGGAGGAAGTGTTAAAAGATTTTTATCAGTGTATTCATATTCTTACAGATAAGGATGAAGCATAATAAGATTTGTAACAGCTTGTAATCAAATAATGGACCTTGATTATCATAAGGAAAGTCCTAACAACCACAAGAAAAATTGTGAAAATGCTAGGTAAACCATAGAGAGATAATTATGCAGTCATGAATACATGGCAGTTAAACATGTTTGCATAACAAAACAAAGGAGTACGAGACAACAAAGATCATATTGAAGTCCCACCATCTACGCTGCATACCAATCATTCCCTTACATCCAGGAGAAGCTATGAAGCGATCATGAAAATAATAACAGAATCCTTGTATAAAGAAATACCAAAGGAACACCTATACTTGTAGAGTAAAACAAGGTTGATTTGAAGCATTAAATAAGCTTCTGCGATCAAAGTAATTAGCATTGCTTCATAGCTTTAAGAAACATTCAGTAAAAGTTTTATTTTGGAGAAACACCATCATTATGGGATGCCCATGCGGTAAGAAAATTACTTCGATAAATTGAGAAATGGCATGCTACAAGTGAACATTTGCGACAATAAATGAATCTACATTTTCGGATGACTGATCTTTCTAATCCAGTTCATCTAATGTCTTTTTCGAGAGCTAGAGGAAATGCATCTCAGGTACATCAATTAGTAGGTATGAGAGGATTAATGTCGGATCCCCAAGGATAAAGGATTGGTTTATCCATTTAACGCAATTTATGCGGAAGACTTGCTATTTAAAACTATATATATATATATATATATATATATATATATATATATATATATATATATATAGGTGCATGCAAGGTGAAAAGAAATATGTTTTATATCTTTAATTATTTGTAAGCCACGAAGTATGTTCACTGCTCTATGTATATCTTATCTAAGGCCTATAAATACGTCAGCAGACTGTAAATAATGGATATAATAGCAGTTAAACAGGTTTAAATAGCCTAATGGAAATATATATATGGAAATCACAAACCACGTTCTACTTCCCAATTGGATCCCTCCAAAACAGTTGAATTATGGGAACTTTGAAGCCACTATATATTAACACCTTTATGTATCTACACTACATCCCAAAGAAAGTCTGACCTCTCAATAGAGGCTGATTTGATGCACATGTATTACTATGGGAGCAGTGTTTCTAAGTAATTAACACTGAAAAAAGCTTAAGAGGTATGTAGTGGAGATTAAACAGTGATAGAAATTACATCAAAGGTGCATCAAACTATGATTTACCTTATTATAACCACGAACTATATTGGCTGCCTTATATATTTCATACTCCATTGAGTGGCACCACGGGAAATTCAGCCACGATCTTAGGGTGCTAGGTCAGTCAAGTCGTGAGTCGGTAACTGTGAGGCTCGGCTAACTTGATCCATCAAGTAAGGCTGAACAGACTCAAGCCTCACACAGCATACATCACACACCCGTTGGGGGTCACCAGTTCGGAACTTTGGGGGCAACAAGCTCCTCCCTTTCGAGCACTCTCTGCAGAAAATTCCACCACAAAACCGGCAATGATGCCGAGAGCACATGATCGGATGGAAGCGAACGCTACAAAGCATGCAAGAAGCAGCTGAACTATCGGCTAACCATCTAGGGGGTTCTGTCTCGAGAATTTCCCTCGCATTACCAAAATGAGCCTCTGTAAGAGTGGTAGCCATTTCTTCCCAAGCTTGCTCCAAGAGATGGGTCGATAGTAAAGATATTGTACCCCTCCGGAACTCACCGGAGGCCAAAGAGCTCACTTTCCCCTTGGCTGCAAAAAGCATATCAGCGACCACATCCCACATTGTCATCTCCTTATCTTCTTCAATAAATTGGTCCCAGATGATGTCTCCCTCAGGAAATACGCACCGTTAGAAGAGAAACCACTGCTCCATTCCTCGTGGTAGCTCTTGGACATGGGAGGGACCGAGATGGGTATCCAAATGCCAGTCTCCTCGTAATGTGGAGAATCATAGTAGAAATATTTTCCTTGCTTCTGATCTGTAGATGATTCAGTCACAACAGTCTCATTGGTCTTGCACTCTTCATTTGTTTGAGATCTCGACGAACCATCGATAAAACCGTGACCCTCCTCCAGGTTAGCATCCTAAGTTCATGTTTCACCATGCAATGATTAGAGATATCATAGCATTATTAAGTAATTATTATGTGGTTGGAGTTATTAGCACCACAGCCAAATTCAAATTTTCAAATAAAAAGCTACAACTGACTCAAAATCATAGAAATGATCATTGAGCAGATATCAAAATATCAATCTTAATATTATGTAGTTCAAATCAAAAGGCATTGCTTTTGGATTTACAGTCCACCAAAGAAAAATCAGTAGTAATTTAAAAAGTGCCAAATTATAGAGAATTACTAAAATTCAACAGCTAAAATCTAGGAAGCACGAACGCTCCAAAAGTCAATATGGTGTCCATATAATGTCAGACACGTACAAGACATGACACACAAACTCCAAACTAGACTAGGACACACAAAATCAGTGTTGTGCTTGCTGCGTCCATGTTGTGTCCTCACAACCACCAGCTAAAATTAACATAAACTTGATACACCATTTGATAACAACCTACGCTCAAATCAAAAAACCATAAAGAACTGAAATCATAATTTGAGAGGAAAAAGATGACCTGAGGAAGATGACTAGGAGATGAAGAGCAATTGTCTTGCTTAGAAAGATCAGAAACCCAGGCTTCGATTCTTTGGAGATTTCAGCGGTCACCAACGGATAAGACTTATGGGATTCGACAATCGGGTAGAGCTTGTGTTTGTATATCAAAAAATAACATTTTTGGTATTACCTAGTTTGAATCAACGGCACTTTTTTTTCTTTTTTCCTTTTCCCCCTCTTTTAGATAAAACCACCGACTCAACATCATTGTTTTCAGATTCAGGATCCACTGAAAAGAGAAATCGGTACAAAATGAAAACCAAAATAGAGAGAAACCCTAACAACTTCAACAACAAAAGTCTAGGAAGCATGGGCAGTCCAAAAAACAGGGCCATGTCCATGTTGTGTCAGACACGTCTCGGACAAGACACAGAAACTCCAAACTAAAGGACATGGCTAAATCAATGTCGTGCCCATTGACTGTCTTCTCTTTTACCTACATAGATGAACACACGTGAGAGGGGCGGGGTAATCCTATGTTGTCGTTCCGACACTCAAATTAGATTGAGAATGAAGAAAAATTAATAGTGTTTTAGAATAGAAAAGGTGTCTACCTTGATAGATGTGGAAGGGGTTATATATAGCCTTTGATGGATGCTTGCTTGTTTATCAAGTCAGAGTTAAAAGTCGACGGGATGGATATGAATCTCCCACGGATCTTCGACAATCTTAATTGGGATATCACCACTGTATCGGAGAGTTCGGGTCTTGACTGAACTTGGATCCGTACCCGCAGTGGAGACTAAGCATGTCCAGGCCTGGGCCACAGGATATATATCACCAGATACTTATTAAAAAGCCAAAATATAGAGGAACCTAAAATCTCAATAGCCATATCTAGGAAGCACATGCACTCAAAGTATCATTGTTGTGTCAAGACACGTCTCGGACATAACACAAACACTCCAAAATACACTAGATCATTCCATGTCGATGTTGAAAAAAACTCTCTCTATGTAGAAAGAAACAAATCTCAATACTATTATAAAAATCAATTATAGCTACATGAGGCTACAAGCACCTCTATGAAATTCTCTATATGATAATCCCTACGACTAATCACCCTTATAGGATGTCACTGTCAGCAATGACATCCTCTTGATTATGTCTTATTATGGAAACTTCCTTATTTGCCTATGCCTGATATGAAAACCGACTAACCCTTATGCTTACCAACTTATCTTAACTCTTAAGACAAAACATGACTTATATGGCCAAAAAATAGTGACTTTAAAAACTGACCTTGACCGTCCTTGACCATATAACTGACTTGGAGATTGAATTATTAATTTCAACATTTCGCTGACTCGTTGCGTTCAACCGAACTAGGCTAAAATTAACATATAACAAGCAGAAAAAGGGGCTCAACTCACAATAAACCCAAGTTCCGAAACAGTGAAACCCTAATAACTGGAACCTGAGTAAATGAGATTCTAACTCAAGAAATAAGATGTAACCTATGCAAGAGGATTAGAATGGAGATCATCTGCTTCGCTTCTAGGAAGATCGAAAACCTAGACCTAGATTCAAATACGATCTCAATAGCTACAATATATGAAGCACTACAACAACAACAACAAAACCACTATCCCATTTCTTTTGGGTAATTTCTAAAGGCACTCCACATTTTACTCCAGGGCAGCCCATTAGGATTACCAACAAAGTTGGCAGCTCTAACATTAAGGAGAACTGCCAACTTCGTTCACAGTCTATCTTAATATTCAAATTCTTTAGGACTGTCATCTTAGGATTGCCAACAAATTGACAGTAGTAAAATGTGGAGTGCCTTTAAAAATCTGAAAATTGCTCAGAAACCCAATTTCGGGGTTAGTTTTTATGAAAAACCCACCCGCATGATAGGTTTTATGAAATGTCCAGAATTATATATTTTTACGTTAAGTATTCCAAGATCCCCTTTAGATGCTCTGTATTTACAAAACTAATACCATAACTACCCCTCCGCACAAACTCAGATCTGGATTGCGATTCTCTTCTTCTTCTTCTTCTTTTTCTTCTTCTTCACGAGAGATATGAATTCCATTGCTCTCATCTTCAGCAGAGATCGCAAAGATCGTTCGTAGTTCACCATACTTTTTTTTTCCAGTCGAACTCCGATCATCGCTCATCTTCTTCTTCTTCTTCTTCTTCTTCGACAATTAGGTCAATTATGGAGAAAAGATCTTCTTCTTTTCCATAAGAGTTAGCATCGTTTTGAAAGAAGAACAAAAACTCTTGAATCTTTATTCATGTCAAATTTCTTTCCACAAAATAAAAAATTAGGTTTCTGTCAACTGTTCTCCGTCGATATCACAAGAAGAATAGTCATTCTCCTGCATTTTTAACAAGGAGAATGCCATTCTCCGTGTTAAATGGCATTCTCCGTGTTACTAACACGGAGAATGGCATTCTCCTGTGTTTTAACATTTGAATGACCATTATCCGTGTCATTTAACACGGAGAATATCATTCTCCGTGTCATTTAGCACGGAGAATGGCTATTCTCCGTGTAATTTAGAAACGGAGAATGGTCGTTCTCCTACGTTTTAACACTAGGAATGACCATTCTCCGTGTAAATTAACACGGAGAATGCCATTCTCCGTTTTATTTAACACGGAGAATATCATTCTCCGTTTTATTTAACACGGAGAATGGCCATTCTCCGTGTTTCTAACACGGAGAATGGCCATTCTCCTGCGTTTTAACACTGGAATGATTCTCCGTGCTAAATTATCCGGAGAATGGTCATTCTCCGTTTTATTTAAACAGAGAATGCCGTTCTCCGTGTTTCTAACACGGAGAATGGCCATTCTCCTGCGTTTTAATACTGTAATGACCATTCTCCGTGCTAAATTACACGAAGAATGACCATTCTCCGTGTAATTTAGCACGGAGAATGGCCATTCTCCGTGTAATTTAGCACGGAGAATGGCCATTCTCCATGTAAATTAAGACGGAGAAGGCCATTCTCCGTGTTACTAAAACAGAGAATGACTATTCTCCGTGTAAATTAAGACGAAGAATGACATTCTCCGTGTTACTAACACGGAGAATGGTCACCCTCATGCGAAATTAACATTTTTTGTGTTTTAACACGGAGAATGACCATTCTCCTGCACTTTATGGTCAGTTGAAACTTTGAAGGGCCATAACTTTTGACTGGGAGGTCGAAACGAGGTCCGGTTTGTCCCAAAATGAGCGTATCTTCGAGGAGCCTGAGATTAATAGCTTTTCCGTTAGACGGCCTTCCGAAATTTTAGAATCGCAAAAAAATGATGTTTGGACCACCGTTTTAGCACTTTTGCCGTTTGTCTCGGTCTTTCCGAAATTTTTCGACGAGTTTTTGAAGATTTTTGAGGAGAAAACCTATATTCGAAAGTGAGCAGCGTATGGAAGAAGATGAAGTATCGAAACGTTTTTTTTAAGAGTAGTTTCGTAGGTGTTTTTAATAAATTAGAAGGAAGGACAAAAAGGTCATTCGGAACCCTCTTTATATATTTTTTGCTAATTCTGGGCACGCGATGAAATGTTATTGTGTGGTGGGTTTTTCATAAAACTTTTTCGTTTTTTGGGCATTTCATAAATTTCCCCATATTACCTTTTTTTTGCTACAATCTAGGAAGCACTACAACAACAACAAAACCACTATCCCTTTTTTTTTGCAGTCGGCTATTTGAATATAGTCATATACTTCTTCTATTCAGCTATGTTAAGGGTCATGTCCTCTATAATGCAAGCTCGTTTGCGCTTTCACTCCTAACTGTTGCATCTAATGGTCTACATCACACGTGTCCAAACCACACGAGACTGATTTTCTCTCATCTTATCCTCGATCAGCGCAGCCTCCAACTTCCTACGACTGCACTCATTTCTTTATCCTATCTTTTCAAGGTCCTAGGAAGCACTGACAACCCAAAAAAAAGTGTCCGTGTCGTGTCCGACACGTAAATCCAAACTAGACCACGCTGTGTCCAAAAACTCGATTAGCCAATGATCAAACCTGCGTTCCGAAACAAGAAACCCAAAAGACCTACGATCACAGACGCAACCGAATCGCTAATTCGAGAAGGAAGAGAGAACCTGTAGAAGGGGTTTAGTACGGATATCACCCGCGTCGCTCCGAGGTGAACTCGGCGGATAGAGACTGCCGATTCCCGCCATCGCCGCCGCTTCTTCTTTTTCCGATGATCGAGCGGTTAATTTCTCACGGAAGCGAGAACGGACATGGAGAAGAGGAGGGGGATTGTGAGAATTTTAGTGGAGAATTTTGGGATTTTTTTATCGAATTGGGAATTTTACAGTCATGGGTTTCTCGCACGTGTTAAAAATAGGCAAATGTTAAAGGCCACCCCCTTTTTACTAAGGGCCACCAACTTTAAATTTTAAAAAAAATTACAAGTTTGTCATTTTGAAAACACTAAGGGCCACCATGTTCCTGTCAATCTAGGACTGCAGGCATGTTCCTGTCAATTGACATTTTTTTTTTTACCCACAGTGACTGCAGGCTTGCCTGCAGTCCAAAGTGAAGATAGGACTGCAGGCAAGGCCTGCAGTCCGCCTTCCAATCGAGAGCCATCAGAAGAAGAGAAAGGAAAGGAAGAAGAAGCGATGGTGGCGGAAGTGGCGGCGAGAGCTCCGACGAGCAAGGTCCGGTGGGGGGAGATCGACGAGGACGGCGGGGAGGACCTCGACTTTCTCCTCCTGCAACCCGTCGTGGTGGGCCCCGACGAGCACGGGATGAAGAAGGTGATAGAGTACAGGTTCAGCGACACCGGCGGCGAGAAGGTTAAGGTCACGACGACGACGCGGGTCCGGAGGCTGGCCCGGGCTTGGCTTAGCAAGCGCGCGATCGAGCGCCGGTCCTGGCCCAAGTTCGGCGACGCGGTCCACGAGGACGTCCGCAGCCGCCTCACCATGGTCTCCACCGAGGAGATCCTCCTCGAGAGGCCCAGGGCTCCAGGTTCAAGTCATCTTCCACCACCCGATCCATGTCCGCCGGCTCCCCCTCCTTTTCCACCACCCGATCCATGTCCTCCGGCTCCTCCTCCTCCTCGAGAGTCGGGTACGTAGGCCGCCGAGCTCCTCCGCGAAGCAGTTCCTCCGCGCGAGCACGAGCCCGTCGGCCGCCGAGCTCCTCCCCGAAGCAGTCCTCCTCCAAAGTCCTCTTGGTGGCCCTTAGTGAACTTGTGAACTTTATGTTGCTCTTAGTAAAAAAAAAACAAATGCATAGTTGCCCTTAGTACATAGGTTGCCCTTAGTAAAAAGGGGGTGGCCTTTAACATTTGCCTAAAAATAACGGAAAATTTTACTGGAACCATTAAGGGTCCGTTTGGATGTGTTTTCTGAAATTTTTTCCTGAAAATAGTTTTCTGAGAGTAAGTTATAAAACTGTTTTCTGAGTATAGAAATTTTTAGTTTGCGTTTGGTTAGTTTCATTTAGAAAATAGTTTTTTGAAACAAAAAATAAAAATTCTATTTGGTAAAATATTTTTTGAAAGTATTTATTTTTTTCATTGTGTCCATATTATTCTGTGTCCTATCCAACTGTGTCCCATAAACAAATATTTGTATCCGACATTTTTGTGTGTCCACCACAGATCGAGGCACGATGAGGGGTCGAGCTCCTTCGCCGCCACCTCCGGAGCCGGGCGCGAGGAGCAGCCGCCGTAGCCGGAGGAGGATCTTGACCGCCTCGACGACGACTAGGCGAGGCCATCGCACCTGAGGTCGAGCTCCTCCGCGAAGCATGGTGAGGGGTCAAGCTCCTCAGCCGCCACCTCCGGAGCCGAGCGCGAGGATCAGCCACCGCAGCCGGAGGAGGAGGAGCTTAACCGCCTAGACGACGACCAGGCGGGGCCACCGCACCCGAGGTCGAGCTCCTCCGCGAGGCACGGTGAGGGGTCGAGCTCCTCCGCCGTCACCTCCGGAGCCGAGCGCGAGGAGCAGCCACCGCAGCCTGAGGAGGAGGAGCTTGACCGCCTCGACGACGACCCGGCGGGGCCATCGCACCCGAGGTTGAGCTCCTCCGCGAGGCACGGTGAGGGGTCGAGCTCCTCCGCCGCCACCTTCGGAGCCGAGCGCAAGGAGCAGTGTCATAGCTGCTTTTCAAAAAAAAAAAAATTAATGTATTAATATTTTATTATATTTTCATCCAATTAAATGTTTTGCTCTAAATTTTTGATATGATAATAATAATAATGTTTTCATTTCTTAATTTTTTTGAGTTTTTATTTTGAGAAAAAAAAAAAAAAAAAAAAAAACCCTAAAAGAAAAAAAAAATAATAATAATTATATAGAGAAAGAGAGAAGGGGGCAGCCCCTAACTCTCATCTCTCTCTCTCAGACTCTCTCTCTCTCGAATTATCTCTCTCTCTCTCGATCTCCCTCTCAGACTCTCTCTCTCTCCCGAACTCTCTCCCTCTCTCTATAAATCTCTCCCTCTCACTCTCATCTCCCTATCTCTCCATCTCTCTCTCTCCTTCACTCTTCCCTTCCCTTCCCTCCTCTCGCTGCTGCTGTTACTGCGCTGCTGCTGCTGCCGCTGCTGCGGCCATCGCCGGCGCCGCCCGCCGCTGCCGCCGTCCGCCTGCCGCCGTCCGCCGCCGCCAGCAACCGCCGGCCACCACCACCTCTTCATCCATCTCCTCCTTCATCTCCTTCCTCCTCTACTAAAACTCTCCAAGGAGGAAACCTAGGTAAAACCTAACTTTTCTCCCCAAATTTCCTTTCCAATTCCTTCTTAAATTTTGGGTTAAGCTTTACTAATGAAGGATACTTTGATCAATGATGGGAATTAATGTAGGAAATTGTGAGGAGAAGCCTAGATTTTCTTAAAACCCAAGGCAAGTCCTCCTCTCCTTCTTCTTCTCAATATTTCCATCTAGGTTAATGGAAATCATAATTATTCTTTTATTATCATGTTAAAATTCTGAAATTATAGCTTCATGAATATTTTGGTAATACCAGAAAATTGAAGTTGTAGGGTTTTAATCTTCAAAAAAAAAAATCTGAAAATTTCATATCATAAGTTTGGAATATAATTAGTTAAGATAGTATCTCTGAATTTTGGTTTAGTTAAATTCTGAATTGATAATATTTAAATCAAGTCACGATATATTAAAATGATGCAAATTCTAATTTCTAGTGAATGATTAATTTGATAGACATAAACGAAAGTGTTATACATTTATGGTAATATATTCCGAACAAGTGGAAATCGAATAGACACAAATAGAGGGATCGATTTTGAACACGGACTCTGGACTTGCGATTTTGGACATGAACTATTGGACTCTTCATGAACAAACAAACACATGTGAACATATGGGACTCTCCCAGGGTAAGTCTGATACACATGTGAACTGAACAACAGAACCATTCACGAGAAGGTAAAGTATGAGGACTTGTTATTTTTCTACGTTCTTAATTCCTTTATGTGTACGCTATCTATATATATATACATACATATTACATATTGTATATATATGTGTACTACCTATATAATATATATATACATACATATTGTATATAAACTATCTACAAATACATCTATGCATATTGTATACATATGTGCTATCTACATAATATATATATACATACCTATTATCTATATACATGATATATGAGTATATGCAAATATATGTATAGTATCTACATACTATCTACCTAGTATATAAATATATATATGTACATGTTTTCATTTTAAGTCTCTACATGTTGCCTAGTATAACTTGCAAGGGAAAATTATGGCTATCATTGTATTGCTTGCTAATTGCAAAAATCGCCTTCCGACTGATTGCTAAAGAAAGGTAAAATATGCTTATTCCCTCGCTTGCAAAAAGGTAAAAGGTGTCTAATTATTTATCCTTCTTTACTTTTTATATAAACTGCATGGTCCGGTGTTGAGAGTTGCTCCACCGAAGGGGTCGGCGAGCCCAATTATTATTTGCGTGGTTCCGGTGTTGAGAGTTGCTCCACCGAAGGGGTCGGCGAGCCCATATTTTCTTATCATTTATATATGTTTTCTGTAAATTTGCGGGGCTCCTAAATACAAAGGAGACTCTGCCAAAAATTTTGAGAAATTCTAGAGAGTTAAACTTCTGACTTTTGGAAAATTTTAGAAAGTTTCATATATAGGAAGCATTGGGCGGGGAGAACAACTGAATATTCTTAGATATCCCGTAACATAATAACAATAAAAGCTGATCAGTATTTCGGAAATCCGTACTTCTATTTTCAAATAGAGAGTACTAGCCCAAGGGAGGCTCGGAAATCAATGCATCTATTTCGACAGTAACATCAAATAGATGGTTTAGCCCAAGGGAGGCTCGGAATTCACAGCCTGATCCCAGGTTAACGGAATTGTTCACGGGAAGCATCTAGAGAATTATTCAGATTATTGTTCTCAATTGCATTGTATTAGATTTCATCTTACTCCAAAAGTAACTCATACCTACTTTGGTAGGCAGTTTGCTCAAGGGAAGCAAATCTTACAGAAAGCTCAAGGGAAGCTCGGAAATCTCACAATCCCTGGAGTAGGATGATGGTTACATGTGTCATTTTAGTAAAATTAAGGGTATATATACATATATACATACTTACATACATACATGCAGTTGCACAAGTCTTTTAAAGAAAACCGCATATTTTAATTTTGTTTATTTATATTTCATCGCCCTTGACCGAGGACTTGCTTGTCGTTTCTAAACGACCTAGTTTTGTTCACTAGGTGAAGAAGAAGACGTCTCTGCCGAAGTATCGCCGCTCTACAACGAGGAGTAAACTGTCTGGACTATCTACAATTATGGCCAGCAGTATCGTAGTATCTTACAAATTTACTTTTGTAATCGTCTGTAATAGTATTGTTGGAAAAGTTCCCTGTATAATAACTTTACTATATTTAATACCATGTAAACTCCTTGTATTTTCCATTCTTGCTGATGATTACAGGCGACAATCGCGGTTTCGGCGCGTAGCCTGGAGATGTGTTATGGCGTCACCGTTTCAAATATGGGAAGCGGGACGTGACACGTCTTTTAGTGGTGGCCCATGCAGGTCAGCAAGAATGGAAAATCTTGGATGAACCATAGGTTTAGATAAGACGTAGGTTCTAGACTTAGACGGAGAACTTTGATTTCCGTATTGGACCCCAAGGTTAAAGGACCTAAAATAGGTTGCAGGTTTTACAAAACCGAAAGCTTAAGGATGAGGAACCTACCAATCTTCTAGGGAAACCTATGCAGGATAAGACATGACGGTAGGTCAAGATTTTTGGAATCCTATGGGCTAAGGCACAGGCTTTAAGGAATGTCTTAAGGAACCTTAGAACAGAGAATACCAATTGATTGGTATATGTTAGACTATATTCTTGGTATGCTTAGCTAGATAAAATTCCTATAGCAAGTATGAACCATTAAGTATCCTTACTTGGTTATGGGTAGCACAAGGGCAGACATGACCTTCTAGGCCAGATTAGTATGTATCTGAGGATTTGCCTAGCACTCTTATTTGAGCTATTAAGGATCTAGAAATTCCTTAAGGATCTTGGGCTGAGTATGGGTATCTCTAGTAAACCAGGAATTCAAATATTTTTGAACCATTACTTAGATAGTGAGGGGTAAGAATATATATATATGTATCTCCTTAATGAATATTGGATAAGTTAGTACTAGCAATAGCTTGTCTAAGTGATTGTATAATGATTGTTGTACGTAGTACTATGTAAATAATTGGTTAAGAATTTAGTTTCTTATTCCTTAACCTCTTAAACTTATCACTGTTTGAGTCTCTAACCGTTCTCCTTCATCTGTTGAATTCTCTATTATTCACCTATCTCCCCCATTCGACTATTTTCTGCGTTATCCCCAATATTATTTGAAAATTTAGATCATATCCTCAATCTTTTCATTTAATCCTATCTTTCCATAGCATTCCTAATTTCAGTAATTGTCCCTTCTCTAATATACATGCTCATTTACTCATTTGATTCTATTCTATGAGGTAATGCTTTGACCTGGATATTGTGGATAGATTTATGCGAATGAATACTTGTTGTGCCTTGAGCCGAATATTCTTTTGTATCATGGAAAGAGAAGTTGTGCAGCCACCTATGTTGGCGAGGCACAACATTATCGAATACATGAATTCACAAGATTTTGCGTCCGAGATAATGATTCTGTGTTTGATTTCAAGGAGTTTGACATTTAGATTATGATTTCATATTTCTCATTTTGAATTTTGAAACCATTGATTTGAAAATTTGAGATGAGACTTCTATTTCCCTAATAACAAAATCTTTGAGATCATTTCTGAGTTTTAATATTTTGTATAAGTGATATTGATGATATTGCAACTTGAATTGAATTTCTATTTGAATTTGATTTCGAATTGATTGGATTTTTTCCTGACATGTATGGTTACTTCACAGTCATATTCCCTAATCATTTTATGGATATCATTGGCGTAGTAGCAAAAGCTGCAGCCATGAATCCTGATAGTGAAACGGTATCTTGATTGCAGCCATACGCGCGATGGCGAGGCACTAGATTACTATATCACGTCAGAAAATGAGAATAAGAAATATGATTTTGAATTCAAGGATCATGCATCGTTATGGGGTGAAATAACATTGTATCTATTTGATTTTATGGAATTTCAAGAACCTTGAAGATTTCAAGTATTTTCGAATTGTCTCTATTTTAGTAAAGCTTTTGAAAGATAAGTTTCAAGATTACTACTCTAATTCTGTAAGGTGGGTAGAACATTTTGCTTCTCTTTATAATTGTTTTGAAAATCTTATCGTTAAAATTTAAATTTCGAGGACGAAATTTTTGTAAGGTGGGTAGAGTGTCATAGCTGCTTTTCAAAAAAAAAAATTAATGTATTAATATTTTATTATATTTTCATCCAATTAAATGTTTTGCTCTAAATTTTTGATATGATAATAATAATAATGTTTTCATTTCTTAATTTTTTTGAGTTTTTATTTTGAGAAAAAAAAAAAAAAAACCCTAAAAGAAAAAAAAAAATAATAATAATTATATAGAGAAAGAGAGAAGGGGGCAGCCCCTAACTCTCATCTCTCTCTCTCAGACTCTCTCTCTCTCGAATTAACTCTCTCTCTCTCGATCTCTCTCTCAGACTCTCTCTCTCTCTCCCGAACTCTCTCCCTCTCTCTATAAATCTCTCCCTCTCACTCTCATCTCCCTATCTCTCCATCTCTCTCTCTCCTTCACTCTTCCCTTCTCTTCCCTCCTCTCGCTGCTGCTGTTACTGCGCTGCTGCTGCTGCCGCTGCTGCGGCCATCGCCGGCGCCGCCCGCCGCTGCCGCCGTCCGCCTGCCGCCGTCCGCCGCCGCCAGCAACCGCCGGCCACCACCACCTCTTCATCCATCTCCTCCTTCATCTCCTTCCTCCTCTACTAAAACTCTCCAAGGAGGAAACCTAGGTAAAACCTAACTTTTCTCCCCAAATTTCCTTTCCAATTCCTTCTTAAATTTTGGGTTAAGCTTTACTAATGAAGGATACTTTGATCAATGATGGGAATTAATGTAGGAAATTGTGAGGAGAAGCCTAGATTTTCTTAAAACCCAAGGCAAGTCCTCCTCTCCTTCTTCTTCTCAATATTTCCATCTAGGTTAATGGAAATCATAATTATTCTTTTATTATCATGTTAAAATTCTGAAATTATAGCTTCATGAATATTTTGGTAATACCAGAAAATTGAAGTTGTAGGGTTTTAATCTTCAAAAAAAAAATCTGAAAATTTCATATCATAAGTTTGGAATATAATTAGTTAAGATAGTATCTCTGAATTTTGGTTTAGTTAAATTCTGAATTGATAATATTTAAATCAAGTCACGATATATTAAAATGATGTAAATTCTAATTTCTAGTGAATGATTAATTTGATAGACATAAACGAAAGTGTTATACATTTATGGTAATATATTCCGAACAAGTGGAAATCGAATAGACACAAATAGAGGGATCGATTTTGAACACGGACTCTGGACTTGCGATTTTGGACATGAACTATTGGACTCTTCATGAACAAACAAACACATGTGAACATATGGGACTCTCCCAGGGTAAGTCTGATACACATGTGAACTGAACAACAGAACCATTCACGAGAAGGTAAAGTATGAGGACTTGTTATTTTTCTACGTTCTTAATTCCTTTATGTGTACGCTATCTATATATATACATACATATTACATATTGTATATATATGTGTACTACCTATATAATATATATATACATACATATTGTATATAAACTATCTACAAATACATCTATGCATATTGTATACATATGTGCTATCTACATAATATATATATACATACCTATTATCTATATACATGATATATGAGTATATGCAAATATATGTATAGTATCTACATACTATCTACCTAGTATATAAATATATATATGTACATGTTTTCATTTTAAGTCTCTACATGTTGCCTAGTATAACTTGCAAGGGAAAATTATGGCTATCATTGTATTGCTTGCTAATTGCAAAAATCGCCTTCCGACTGATTGCTAAAGAAAGGTAAAATATGCTTATTCCCTCGCTTGCAAAAAGGTAAAAGGTGTCTAATTATTTATCCTTCTTTACTTTTTATATAAACTGCATGGTCCGGTGTTGAGAGTTGCTCCACCGAAGGGGTCGGCGAGCCCATATTTTCTTATCATTTATATATGTTTTCTGTAAATTTGCGGGGCTCCTAAATACAAAGGAGACTCTGCCAAAATTTTTGAGAAATTCTAGAGAGTTAAACTTCTGACTTTTGGAAAATTTTAGAAAGTTTCATATATAGGAAGCATTGGGCGGGGAGAACAACTGAATATTCCTAGATATCCCGTAACATAATAACAATAAAAGCTGATCAGTATTTCGAAAATCCGTACTTCTATTTTCAAATAGAGAGTACTAGTCCAAGGGAGGCTCGGAAATCAATGCATCTATTTCGACAGTAACATCAAATAGATGGTTTAGCCCAAGGGAGGCTCGAAATTCACAGCCTGATCCCAGGTTAACGGGATTGTTCACGGGAAGCATCTAGAGAATTATTCAGATTATTGTTCTCAATTGCATTGTATTAGATTTCATCTTACTCCAAAAGTAACTCATACCTACTTTGGTAGGCAGTTTGCTCAAGGGAAGCAAATCTTACAGAAAGCTCAAGGGAAGCTCGGAAATCTCACAATCCCTGGAGTAGGATGATGGTTACATGTGTCATTTTAGTAAAATTAAGGGTATATATATACATATATACATACTTACATACATACATGCAGTTGCACAAGTCTTTTAAAGAAAACCGCATATTTTAATTTTGTTTATTTATATTTCATCGCCCTTGACCGAGGACTTGCTTGTCGTTTCTAAACGACCTAGTTTTGTTCACTAGGTGAAGAAGAAGACGTCTCTGCCGAAGTATCGCCGCTCTACAACGAGGAGTAAACTGTCTGGACTATCTACAATTATGGCCAGCAGTATCGTAGTATCTTACAAATTTACTTTTGTAATCGTCTGTAATAGTATTGTTGGAAAAGTTCCCTGTATAATAACTTTACTATATTTAATACCATGTAAACTCCTTGTATTTTCCATTCTTGCTGATGATTACATGCGACAATCGCAGTTTCGGCGCGTAGCCTGGAGATGTGTTATGGCTTCACCGTTTCAAATATGGGAAGCGGGACGTGACAAGCAGCCACCGCAGCCGGAGGAGGCGGAGGAGCTTGACCGTCTCGGCGATGACCAGACGGAGCCACCGTACCTCTTCGTCGTCTTCATCTCGGCTTCGTCAGCATTTTTGGAGAGGAGCTCAGAAATTTGCTGGAGAGAGAAAGGGAGAGTTGGGAGAAGGGACTCAGGAGGGGATGTGGGGCGTGGGACCCCCGCTAGTGTGAGAAATCACACTTAGAAAACAGCTTTCCTCACCTTTCCCAAAACACAGTTATAACTTTGATTTTTGAAAAAAAAATTTGAAAGCAAACTCTCAATAAAAGTTGCCAAACAAACTTTACTTTATATTCGTCTCCGCTTAAACTCAGAAAGTTGAGTTTAAAAAGAGAACCAAACAGGCCCTAAACTTTTAACTTATTTCATAAAAGATATCAAGTTTGAAAAAATTACCATGTGACATCGTCGCGCCTGAAATTAGGACGCCAATTTTTTGTGTCCTAAAATTATGCGTTATAAATGGAGGAATATGGGATAAATGAAGTAATATGGGATTAAGGATATATGAAAATGGATTAGGGGGGAGGGGGACTAATCCTGGTAAAATGGGCGCCCAATTGTAGGGCGTGGTTTTACTTTTGGCCCCCTAGACTAGGGCGTGGATTTAGGAAAAATTTGAATTCCTATATCCACGCGTGGATTTCAATTTATATATATATATATATATATATATATATATATATATATATATATATATATATATATATATATATATATATATATACACGTCCCAATTTTTAACTTATTTCACAGAAGGAACTAAGTTTCTCGAAATTATGAGATGAGCAAAATTTAGGACGTGGAATTTTTACGCCCTAAAATTGGGCGCCGAAAAATGGACTGCGAACGGATTAGGAATTTATGAAATGGATTAGCAATTTGCTTAGAGTAGGTGGGTTAGATTAGAAAATAGATTAGGAATTTATGAAATGGATTAGCAAATTGCTTAGAGTAGGTGGGTTAGATTAGAAAATAGGGAATGGATTAGGAGAATGTGCGCCCAAATATAGGGCGTGGTTTTTGTGCGCCCAAATAAAGGGCGCCTATTTTACTTTTGCGCCTAAAAAAGGGCACGATTTTCTTTTTCGATTTTCCAATTTCTTCTCCAACGTATATTGGGGTGCACATTTTTTATTTTGCGATTTCCCATAAATTGGACGCCAAACATTGTTTCACGCCCCAAATTGGGGCGCACATTTTAAGAATTTTTTTTAAAAATCCGGTTTCTCCTTGGTTTTGGTGCTAAACGTGTACGCCTGCGGATTGGTTTAAGAAATTAATTTTGACGCCCAAAAATAGGTCGTCAAATTTTTTCACTCCCAAAAATAGGGCGCAACGATGCTCTACTCGTTATTTTCTGAAACTTAGTGTCTTTTACGCAATTTCTTAAAAGATTTATGCTTCTCGTAAAATTTTCTGTAAAAATAATTAATGCATAATTTTTTTTACTTTCAAAATTATTATTGATAATTATTAAACATTAAAAAAATATTTATTTATTTTTTTGCATTAAATTTTTTTTATTAGGACTTAATACAAAAGAATTTTTGCATTGAAAAAATATTTTATTGGGCCTTGATTATATTTTCCAATACAAAAAATTATTTTCTAATGTTTATTATATGTTGATAATAATTTTTAAAGTAAATAATAGTGTATTAATTATCCTTATTATCTTTATGGCACATGTTAACAAAATCATGAAAAGTTACAATTACTTTGCAATAAAAAAATTATTCGTTTGCTTAAAACTACAGAAAGGAAAAAAATCAATATCATTAGAATACTGTTAGCACCAATAAATTTAAAGCCAATGAGCCTCTAGCCTATAGGTAGAGGAGACGTGTGACCTAAGAAGTCAGATTTGGAACCCCAGTGGAACTTCACGGTTCTATTTACCAATGTATGACTATGTGCCCTCTTCAAAAAATAAAAAGGGGTTAGATTTTTATGAAAAATTCACCCGCAGGATGGGTTTTATGAAATGCCCAAAATTATATATTTTCACGTTAAATATTCCAAGATTTCCTTTAAATGTTCTGTATTTACAAAATTAATACAATAACTACCCCTCCGCACAAACTCAAATTTGGATTGCGATTCTCTTCTTCTTCTTTTTCTTATTCTTCTTCAAGAGAGATCTGAATTCCATTGCTCTCATCTTCAGCAGAGATCGCAAAGATCGTTCATATTTCACCGTACTTTTTTTCAGTCGAACTCCGATCATCGCTCATCTTCTTCTTCTTCTTCTTCTTCTTCCGACAATTAGGTCAATTATGGAAAGAAGATCTTCTTCTTCTTTTTCATAAGAGTTAACATCGTTTTGAAAGAAGAACAAAAACTCTTGAATCTTTATTCATGTCAAATTTCTTTCAACAAAACAAAAAAATAAAAAATTAGGTTCTGTCAACTGTTCTTCGTCGATATAACACGAAAAATAGTATTCTCTTGCATTTTAACAAGGAGAATGTCATTCTCCATGTAAATTAGGCATTCTTCGTGCTAAATTACACGAAGAATGGTCATTCTTCTAGGTTTTAACACTGGGAATGGTCATTCTTCGTGTTATTTAACACGGAGAATGGCCATTCTTCTGCGTTTTAACACTGAAATGACCATTCTCCGTATAATTTAGCACGAGAATGACCATTCTCATGCTAATTTAGCACGGAGAATGGCCATTCTCCGTGTAAATTAAGACGGAGAATGCCAAACGCGGAGAATGTCATTCTCCGTGTTATTTAACACGTAAATTGGTCATTCTCCTGCGTTTTAACACTGGAATGACCATTCTCCGTGCTAAATTATACGGAGAATGGTCATTCTCCCTGTAAATTAAGACGGAGATCTATCATTCTCCGTGTTACTAACACAGAGAATGGCCATTCTTCGTGCTAAATTACACGAAGAATGGTCACACTACAAGAAAAAGCATATTTTACGGCAACGCCTTACAGCAACATAAAATGTTGCCATATAACATAGTCATAATACGGCAACATTAATATTGCCTTAATAAACAAGTTTGTTTATGGCAACAAATAATGTTGCCTATAATTGTCACACTTTATATGGCAATAAGGACGCATGCCATATTTAATGGAAATGTTTATGGCAACAATAATGCGTGCCATATTTGATCGCAATATATTATGGCAATATGAATTTGTGACATAATATATTACGATCAAATATGGCAATATTTTACGTTGCCATAAAATAATTAGTTTATAAAAAAATGTTACCCCAAAATATGTAATATATTTTCCCTCCATGAATAAATAAATATGGCAATATTTTATTTGTTTACTTTTGGAAACTTTTTGTGGTTTAACGAGAATAAAAAAAATTCGTGTCTATACATAAGACCGGCGGGAACATAAAAAGTTGAAATATTTTCCCTTCTTTATTATATTGCCTAATCATAATTCTTATTCTCTCTCAATCTAGGTCTCTCTTTAAACTTTGGTTCTCTTTACCCCTTTAACCTATGTCTCTCTTCCCCTTCTTCAACCTAGGTATTTCTTTAACCTCCATTTCTATTTTGTTATTTTTTTGTTTCTTTTATATGTGGATTTCTTTTGGGAATGAGAAGCTTTGGATTTTGGGTTCTGAGCGCCTCTAGTAGAAGGTCTCTGCTGCCATCGAGTCCGAGTGATCGACGACTGATCGGTATGGATAATTATTTAAAATGTTGCTTTATTTTGTGTTCTAATTTTTTGTTAATAAATGTGTTTGATCAAATTGTGAAATTTTTCTCCAACTAAATTACTCCGAAACACTCGATGGAATTTTTCTCCTTTATTTTCTGCATTACTCATGGAACCTGAACCTTTAAACCTTCTATTATCACTTCTTCTAAAAAGATTTAGAGGAAATAAGATTTGATAATTTTTTTGATAATGAGTTTACAAATATTTTTCTAAATATTAATTAGGTTTGTTTTTTACTTGATTATCATCCTAATAGTTCTACAATATACTATTGAATATTTTACCATATATCCATGAAGATAAAATAAATCATTTCTTTGTTTAGGATCCGATTCACTAGAATCAGAATATTCTTTTAATTATCTATGGAAGGTTAAGATTTTTTTTACAGCCATATATGAAAGGTTGAGAACCATATATGCATATAATATTCTTTTAATTATCTATGAAAGATTTCTTTAGAGCCATCTTTGGAAGGTTGAGAACTATCTATCCATAGAATATTATTTTAATTATCTATGGAAGATTTTTTTTACAGCCACCTATGAAAGGTTGAGAACCATATATGCATGTAATATATTATTTTAATTATCTATGGAAGATCGTTTTAAAACCATCTATGGAAGGTTGAGAAACATATATGCACATAATATATTTTTAATTAATATATGGAAGATTTTTTTACAACCATCTATGAAAGGTTGAGAACCATATATGCATGCATGAGAATAAACTTGAAAAATATTTATAATGATAAAATTGTATATATTTCACAAACATATTTTTATAAATGTGAGTTTGTCATTGCAAATAGAACACTTTTAGGCCAATGAATGAGTTTGGTTGTAAATAGATGATTTCCATTAGTTTTTATCCTTAAAATAAAATATTTATACAAGTTTCATTTGTTGTAACCATTCATATAAAACAAATGATGCATAGAAATTTGCACTATCTTAAAATATATTTTTTTATTAACTTTTTTTCGTCTATAGGCTAATTTTATTGTTTATCCATATCAGGGTATATAAAGATTGTATAGCTGTGAATTGGCGCACCACAACTGTCAAAGAAATCTTTGCAGACATGTTATATATATGGAGGGAACAAGGAGGCAACAAGTTTAAGTTTAAGTTGGGGGTGTCAAGTACCTATTTGAATTTTGAACCTCATATAAAAGAGGAATTGTGCCTCATAATGTTGGATATGAAAAGTATGGATTCCTGGCATAGTTGGTTTTATGTAATATTAATGATGTAATACTGAATCTACCATATTTAATTAAAAGTTATTTTTTTATTTGAAGTGTACAAATTGAATTATTATCTATATTTAATATTTGGTTAATGATCTATTTAAATTTTGGCAATTGAATTTAGTTGATATTTCAAATATTGGCATATATTAATTATCACATTTTGTCGATCATGACAATAAATAGTAAAAATTAATTTTTTAAATATGGAATCCGGCAGTTGCCTTACGTTCTCAAACATGACAATAAAGACATGCCTAACGAAGAATTGCCATATGGGATTGCAATATATGGCAATATGTAATGCCATATAATACTAGTAGTTTACGACAACAAAATATTGCCATTAAAAGAAATACAATATTTTGCAACATAATCTTGCCATTTATGGACTGATGATATAAGACAATAATATATTGCCATATATTGTTCGAAATTATGGCAACTAAATATTGCCATTAATAATAATCTTTAAAGGCAACAAAAAGATTTCTTATAAGGCAACAATTAATTGTCGTAAATTAGTTTTCTTATACGGCAATAATTGGAAGATGTCGTAAATAAGCAATACTGACACAACCTTTTACGACACGCTATGGCAACTTCACATTGTTGCCATATTTGTGTTTTTGTGGCAACAATCTCATTATTAACGGCATTTTAAGGTTGCCGTATAATGGATTAATTCTAGTAGTGTCATTCTCCGTATAAATTAAGACGGAGAATGCCATTCTCCGTGTTACTAACACAGAGAATGGTCATTTTTCGTGAAAATTAAGACGGAGAATGTCATTTTAACACGGAGAATGGCCACCCTCATGCGAAATTAACATTCTTCGTGTTCTAACACGGAGAATGGCCATTCTCCTACATTTTATGGTCAGTTGAAACTTTGAAGGGCCGTAACTTTTGACTGGGAGGTCGAAACGAGACCCGGTTTGTCGCAAAATGAGCGTATCTTCGAGGAGACTGAGATAAACGATTTTATCGTTTATCGACCTTCCGAAATTTTAGAATCGCAAAAAAATGATGTTTGGACCTCCGTTTTAGCACTTTTGTCGTTTGTCTCGGTCTTTCCGAAATTTTTCGACGAGTTTTTGAAGATTTTTGAGGAGAAAACCTAGATTCGAAAGTGAGCAGCGTATGGAAGAAGATGAAGTATCGAAACGTTTTTTTAAGAGTAGTGTCACGACCCGCACCCGGATATACGGATACGGATACGTGGGCCACGCCCAGCCTACGCCGCAGTATCGGCGGTAGAACGCTGTCAAGTATACTATACTAACTACAACGTCTAAGAATCCATAACTAGAAATGTACTCATGTCACATCACGAAAACTAAGGAAGATAAGACAAGAATTAATAGCAATATCACTAGAACAACTAGAATCTATAATGATCATAAGACAGAAAAATAAAGAAGGAACAACAAGACTAACTAAAGATATCTACCAGGCAACTCATAGAGAAGAATAGTGGGAACCACCTCAGCTAGCATCAACATCTGTAATATTTTCATAACGTATCCAGTCAGGAGCGGAACGAGTACAATACATCTCACGCAGTTCATATCATGTTGGAAAATGTAAAGCATGCAAAGAGTAAGATACATGGACTGTAAAGAAATATATATATAAATGAGGGAGATTTGATAACTGGAAATATCTATATATATGATAAGTAAGAACTGTAGGTAACATGTGATTTAGAGCATGAAATGGTTATATAAACGGGTTAGGACACATACAAGATTTCACAAGATTGTACAAGATTTCACAAGAGTTCATAGGATTTGTACAAGATGGGATTTGATCACATAACCATTTCCTACTCACCCTCCCCAATCAATACACAAGGATCTAGTCAAGTTACGTTACCTTGTACAAGAGGTTTTTATCATGTTTGCTCACGTGATCATGAGAGTACAAGATTGCACAAGAGTATACATGAAAGCGATGTACAAGAAATACAAGATGTTCGTGAAAAGCACATGACAACTGTATCTGATGCACCCCGAGGGAGATAACATCGCATAACAAGATCCATATAGTACCAATCCGTGATAATGACGTGACAGCATCATGTAAAGTAATCTAAAGCAAGAATATAAGTCCTAACAAGTATGAAATGATCAGAGAATATACTCGCCTGCGGTCCTGAGCTGTTAAATAGGGTCGATGCTCAGAGTGATGCCACAGACCTAAAGATAAGATATATATAAGCTAATTAGGGTTCAACAGTGTTAGGCTTGATTCTATAGTATAAGCTACGCAATCTAGGTCAGACTCAGTCAACTAAGTCAAACTAGGTCACACTGAGTCACACTAGGTCAAACTGGATCAAACTGGGTAAATGGTTGACTTACAGTTGACTTTTAGTCAACTGGTCAACTCTAGGTCAAACTAGGCTAATGTTGACTCTACTTCGACGTTCAGTCAAAGTAGTCAACCATGGTCAAACTGGGTCAAGCTAGTCTCTATAAACATCCACAGGGTCAACTTATGAATTTCAGTGATTTAGAAATCACTGAAATCGACGGGTCTCTAAAACAACCAAAAGGAGAAAATATTATAATAATAGGGTAAAAACCTACAGATGTTGTCGGATGGCGAAACAACCATTACCAACGTGTCCAGAATGGTCAAAATAGCTAGAATAGCCTGTCCAAAAGTCCAATTTGGATACAGGGGCAAAACGGTAATTTTGGGTCAAAATGATATCCGCCGTTGGACACACTTTGCACCGAAAAATGTGCCAGAAAAGAAGTCTACAAAACCTAGCAAATTATATGTCCATGAATCCAAAATGATGATACGAACCCAACGGTATGTCCAAAATAGGATTCCGATGTGCCGATCTCAAAATGATACGTTGACGCGGACATTTGGAATCCGGTTTGCACGAAAATGCGTGCCAGAGCAAATATCTTCAAAACTCAGCAAATTATATGTCAACAAGTTCAGAATGATGATACAAACTCAACGGTATATCCGGAATTGGATTCCGATGAGCCGATCTCAAAGTGACCCGCTGACTCGGAAAGTGGGACCCACTTTGCACCAAAATACGTGCCAGGGCCCACGTTCTCCAAATCAAGCAAACTTTATATGAAAACGTGCCAGAACGACGCCACGAGTCTACTGGTGGTGTCAGAAATTGAATCCAGAGTCCCGGGTTCAAAATCGGAATTTAACAAGTGCAACACTAAGAATTCGAACGGCCAACTTTGGCGTCGAATTCGACCGACCTAACAAGCTCAAACTGAAATGAAATCTAAAGGGGGCAGGAAGAGGGTTATACCAGCTGTGCACCGGAACTGATGGCGCGCAAAACGGAGCTGCGACGGCGGAGTTACGAGTCGACGAAGTTGGCATCGTAAAACTGTACACAATTAAACGGTCAACTTTGTGGCCAGATTTGATGTATCAAACGACAGAATTTACGGGCAAAATTTGACAGAGGCGAAGGGGTATATACCGAGATTGCGACGGAGCGAAGAAATCGCCGATCCAACGGTCGGATTGTCCAGAAAATCCGTACGAAGTCGCTGGTTCGAGACGCGATTCTGAGTTCGTTTCCGAGCTCGCGCCGACGGGATTTTGTGCGAAATGCACGAATCGCCTAGACGGCGCGTCCCGGAGGACGGTGGCCGCCACGGGAGGGTGCGCCCGACCCACGCACAGCCCGGGGGGGCTCGTCGGCGACGGCGACGGCCGCGGCGGTGCCGTGGCCGCTGTGCGCGCGCGCGCGGCATGCTACTGTTGCGCGCTGTTGCTGCGGCTTCGAGCAGCTGCGTGCTGCCATGCGGCGGCGGCGCTGGCCTGGCGCGACGGCGGGGCGGCTGCCCGGCGGTGGCCGACGGCGGCGGGGATGGTGTTGGTGTTGTAGATGATGGTGGTGGTAGTGAATGGTGATGGTGGTAGAGAGTGGTAGTGTTTTTGTTGTGGTGAGAAAAAGAGGAAGTGAAGAAGAAGAATAAGGAGATGGGGATGTGCTGTAGGCTAGGTAGGGAGAGAGGAGGGAGGGAGGTCGGCTGCTATGGGGGGGGATAGTCCTGTCGGCTGTGAGAGGGAGAGATATTAAGAGAGAAAGAGAAGGGGGGCTAGTCCTGTCGGCTGTGAGAGAGAGGGGGGGAGTGTGATGATGTGTAGAGAGAGGGATGGTGATGGGAGAGTTGATGGGAGTGAGAGAGAGAGAGAGAATGTGTTAATAATTAATAGAGAGAGGGGGATATTAAGAGAAAAATATAGAGAGAGGGAGAGGTAGGTCGGCCACACATGGGGGGGTTGATTGGCTGTGAGGGGATTTAAATGTAGAGAGAGTGAGAGTATTATATATATATATATATATATATATATATATATATATATATATATATATGTATATATATATACAAATGAGAGAATTAGAGATTTATACATAAAGAGAGATATTTAGAGTAGAGGAAAAATAGGAAAATATCAGTGGGATGTATGGACAGTCATGGTAGGGTCCACGTCAAACTGGGTCGGACGTTGGGCCAAGTTTGGACAAAGTCGAAGCCAAGATTTAATTAATTTATAAATTAAACCAATTAAAATCACGGATGGAATGGGAGCACAAGGGAACAAGTTCGAGTGGGACACGAAATATCAATATGAAGATAATCTCGTCTACTACAAACTTCAAGAAGGAAGTTTCCAGAGACTGGCATCCCTGATGCTCTAGAATTCCGAGTCACGGTAAGAGCATTAATGATCAAAATTAATAAATTAAAATGAATTATCGAGAATAAATCATTTAGAAAATTTGAAAATAAATCCCGGAAATTCAGGGGACTTACAAGTAGTTTCGTGGGTATTTTCAATAAATTAGAAGGAATGGCAAAAGGGTCATTCGGAACCCTCTTTATATATTTTTTTGCTAATTCTGGGCACGCGATGAAATGTTATTGTGCGGTGGGTTTTTCATAAAATTTTTTCGTTTTTTGAGCATTTCATAAATTTTTCCAATAAAAAATATCGAAAGTTAGTTAAATAAATAATATTTTTTATTATGTGAGTTCCCGAACTTGATCTGTTACTAAGTTTCCAAATTCCAAATATGTTGGATGTTAAGGAATTACTAAAATGTGTGTTTCCAGAACTTATTCAACATTCATTATTTTTATTTTTCTAATATAATTTTTTTTATTAACATAGAGATCCTTATATAAATTCAAATAAATTACAGTGGGGTTGCATTAACAAACAATAGATTTTTGAACTATGATTATCCGATCAACTTTCTTGTGGAGATCAAATCCAAATTTTAATAAATTACTTTTATTTTGGCTTCTAGAAACTATAAAAATTATATTAAAAATTAACATAAAAAAACTAAAACAACATCAGGATATTTCACTATCGAGAATACTAAGTTTATAACCAAATGCCTACAACAATCTTACAATCATTCTCTCCCCGCTAACATGGTCCCACCGGGTTCCCCCTCTCCCCCTCCCCTCCTCCAATAGAAGGTCGCCATGTGGCAGTTATAAGCTTTTACAACTACTTTTGGTTGTAATAATAACATAACCCTTGCACTATTAAATCAGAGTGATGCTATATGCAGAGCCGGCCCGGAGGTTTAGGTTGCCCTATCCTGGAGCTAATTTTGGTTGCCCTTTAACCCTTTGGTGAGGTTATGCTGAGCCTAAGGGGTTGCCCTAACAGAGAGGGATTGTCCTAGCAGAGGGGGGTTGCCCAAGTCCCAAGGCTTGTCCGGCTTACCCCAGGGCTGGCCCTCGCTATATGTACCTCCAAAAATCATGTCCTTCCATGTCCCTCCGCCCGTGGCTCTTCTTTATTGATCCAAACAAATATGAGGGGAGGTTGGGAAAAGACATGAGCGAATAGGAGAAGACCATGTGGTGGAGGGACATGGAGGAATAGAATTTTGGAGGTACATAAAGTATTTTTCATTAAATAAATGTGTACATTTATATTAATAATTAGTTTGTATTGTTTTAAAAAATATAAATAATAATATATATTGCACCTCTACTTCTTTTTTTAGATTCTACCATTTTTGTGAAAACTAACTTCCTTCTAGTACTCACTTTTTTGTGACATTATTGTATGAAATTTATAAACTTAGTTTTCAATAACCAAAAACCACATCAAATTGAGAGCACCATGACTTTCCACCACATTACTACTTTTTTATGACAGTTTTATGGTTTCCAAATTGATTGCATAACCAACAAATCAATATAACAATTTGAAACCTTACCGTTTTTTGTTGGTTCTGATTTTTACATGCAACTTGATCTATTGCTAACCATCGAAAGAACCAATAAGATTGGAATATTATGGAGAACCAATTTGCATTTAGTGTTATCTTTTAGTTATTTTAGATATGGATTTTTTTTTTCTGTATATGAGCTATGATTTTAAGTTATCTCATGAACGAGTCTTTAGAGTTCTTTTTAGCGATAAATAGTCTTTGAGTTTATAAATTATTGATTGAAAAATGATAAGTCTATTTTTAATTTGTACCATTTCGTAACAAAATTCTGAAATGGATAACCTATATTATTTTCTCCTCCGCCTCCGACGTTAACGGTTAGTTGGATCTCGAGAACAAAAGTCGATTATTGAGATCCGACGCCACTCATAAGTCAGTCTAAAATCGGATATTCATTCTTATATTTTATTAAATTATTTGTAATAAAATTGATAATAGATGATTCATCACATATTGTTAAACTTCCATGTTCAATTTGTCATAAAACTTCATACTAGTCATATTTCTAGGTCTTCGTCCCTCGTCAAATTATTATCGGAGCTAGGTTAATAATATTTTTCGTATGTAAAGACCCGAGTATCAACTAAAAGTAAAAGTATTGATCATTAAGAGTTCATTAAATTTATTTTGGCTATTTACCATTTTGAACATGATAAACTTTGTGCTATATTTAAAACTAGATTAAAAAATATATTTGGTAATCATGGTAAGAAACTAGTATTGATACGCAAATATAGTTTAACCCAAAGCCAGCCATGTCTGGTTCACGGAATCATGGCACATGAAATGAAAGCAATTCCTTTCCTATGATTGGATGCCAAATAAAATGTTTGAAAAAAAAAAACCGATTCCCAAGGGAAAGGAAATTTGGGGGGAAAAGTGGTTCCCCCCATCCACCCAGGGATTCACTTTTCCACTCTAGGATTCACTTTTTTTTTTTTTTTTTTTTTTTTCAATTTTCTTGGCCTTTCCAAACACCGAAAAAGAAAATGTATGAGAATTACAATTTTCCAAACGAAAAGAAATGAACAAGGAATTGATTTCCTTCCCTTTCCTTTCCGCGAACCAAACAAGACCTAATGGTTCACGGATTTAAGGAACCAAGAAAGAAAAGTTGTTCACTTCCTTTGTTTGGTAGCCACAAACTTGGAAATCAATTTCCTGACAAGGAAAAAAATTGGTGGAAATATAGTTCCACTCAAGACCCATGGGATTGAGTTTTCCTCCTCCTTTTCCAACATTTATTATAAAAGTTATGACAAAAGTAACCATGTGTCATTGCTTATTTTACCATTAATGTTATTTTTATAATATTATTTTTATTTTTAAAATATTGTTATATTTTTCTTTTCTTTCCTAGGTAGTTTTCTTGTTTTACCAAACAACGGAAATGAAATGTGACAAGAATTCTACTTTTCATTCCCATGAAAAATACAAGGGAATTTATTTCCTTTCCGTGAACCAAACGAGGCATTAGAGTGTCCATTAGTTGAACCTAACAAATATGTTATAATTGATTTATATACACAATTTGAGTTGAAAATATAGAAGATCATCATTAGAGTATCCATCGATTAAACCTAGTGAACCTATCATAATTAGACACAAATTATATATATGGTTGAAAAAGTATGTTTAAAAAAGAATTGACCTTCACATGTCATCACGTAAATAATGAAATATGTCATTTGAGAAAGGGCGCTAGCTTGCTCGCTGCGGGCCAGCCCGTCTGTCACGTGGCACTGTCCTATTGACAGGTCAACCGGCGTAGGATCCATGCATATAGGGGGCCAATGGGGTTCGGCCATGCAGGCAGGCAGGTCAGTCCGCCTGCGAGCAAATTAGCATTTTTCTTTGAGAAAACCAATGAATTTAAAAACCTATAATTTTTTTGAACAATTTATATTATTTGTTTGTTACGAATAACTGTAATAGTTCGTAAGAAATAATAACTGATTGTTATGATGATTATTGTACTTTTGACACAGTAAAACAATCCATGTTAGTCAGGGTATTTGATGTTGCGTCCCTAAAGGATATTCTGATTCTTCTACCTACACAATCACCCATTGAAGCATAGACTTCAAAAATTGGAGGACGTCATTAGGAGCGTAATAGTCAGATTTCACGCTTTCATGATCAACATAAGCTAAAATTTTTGAAGTCGAGAAAAATGATGGATAACTAATTTGGATTAAATGTTATCTTTTAGTTAATTTGGTTATTTTAGAAATGGATCATTTTTACCTCTTCTAACATTTATAATTCATAAATTTCTTCAAACGGGAGAATTTTTGCTATATTTGTGCATAACAAGAAATTTTTACAAAATTGTGAGAAGAGGGATCAAGCGCCAGTTTCCAAACATTAAAATTAAAATAAATTATTTTGCGCCAGTGACATTGGCGTCGAACTATTAAAAAGATTTTTTTTTAAAATTTGGCGCCAATACCACTGGCATTGAAAAAAAAATTACTGGGCCACTGGCGATAAACTTAAAAAAAAAAATTTAAGTTGGCGCCACTGTCACTGGCGCTGGGTTGTTGGGTGGGGACTTAGAATCTTGATGTGTGTGTGGACTGTATTTTCCATTATGAAGCTAAGTTTATACACCCCTCCCCCCTCCCCACCCCACATCCCACCCCAACCCGGCGTCAGTGCCATTGGCGCCAACTTTTATCTTTTTTTTAAAGTTCGATATCAGTGCCACTGGCACAATAATCTTTTTTTAAATGCGGCACCAGTTCCTCTGGCCCCAAAAAAGTTTTTAAACTTTTTCAGTGATTCGGCGCCAGTGTCACTTGCGCCAAACAATTTTTATTTTTTTAATGTTTTGTGCCAGTTTCATTAGCACCCGATCCCTCTCCTCGGAATTTTGTAAAACTTTTTCTGTTCTACGCAAATATAACAAAAATTCTCCTGTTGGATAGAATTTTCTGTTTAAAATTTTAAGTTAACTTAGGGATAGACCTTTACAGGATTGGCTTTTATCTTCTTTTTATTTATTTAAAGTAATATAAATAGTATGTAAGTTCATAAATTATTTATTGAATAATTGAAGAATGAGAATTTTATTCAAGTTTGTATGTTGGGATACCAAAACCTTACAGTGGATTTCTCTATCTTATCTATTTCTTCGCCTCCGACATCGATGTCTATTTGGATCTCGAGTACAACAATTTAGCATATACGCCACCCACTCCTCGTTCCAAAATCGAGTATTTCTAATTATATATGTTTTGTTTATATTAAATTTATTTATGATAAACTGATAATAGTCGATTGTTCACATATTGTTTAAAACTTCCACAACCAATTTGTCCTAAGTCACTAATTTCATACTAAGCATACCTTCCCCTCTTCCCCTAGGTCTTTGTCTGTGTTAGAGTATGTTTTTTTCCCTTAAGATGTATAATACGTGAGTGACAAATAAAAAAAAATTTATATCAACTAAAAAGAAACAAATTCTTAATATGTTTATAAATAAGAACATAATTCACTCCTGTCCTCCCACACTAACAACTTAAATGATAGTACACCTCTCCCTTGCCCTTGTCGACAATAACAATTACGATCACCGTATTTATCGTCGATAGTATCTTCTCACTTCTCCTTCCAGCCTCTTTTATATGTTTTCTTGTCAACTACTCATCTAAATTCGTATACTAAATGTCGATACGAAAGTGTTAGTTGTTGACATTGACAACAAGAAAGACACATCCATATAGTTGCTACTAATCCTTGCTTATAGGTACCACAAGGGTCTCCAAATAAAGGCAATATATACGTACTATATTAGAGAAAGTCCGCACATAAAATGCATGTAAAATATTATTTATTATATAATACTAGTCTACATATACGTGCTTTGTACGTATTTTAATTAGAATATTATAAGGTCAGCTGTCGCCTTTCTGTCTTTTTCAGGTGACTATTCACGTGTGTGTGCTTTCTTTCTACAATGTCAAGATATTCGAAGTACGAATTTTGTTCTTTTTAAATTTTTTTATTGAGAATAATAATATTTGAAAAATGGTAAGGACATAAAAATTTATTACCATTGGAACATGAAGAGTTGTATGAAAAAAGAAAAACTTTATAGCATGCAAACTTTATTGCTTTGACTTTAAATATAAATGACATGCAAATTTTTACAAAAATATTCGAGGGTATTTTAGGAATTCAAAAGTTTCACCACCACGTTTTCATATTATATAGTAGATGCATGACTCTGTATTTATAATTGTAGCATGTATGTATCGATTTAAAATTTAAATTTATTTTTAGCTTTTTATTGGTGTTTTTAATCTTCATATGACACTAGACGGTCTCACCCTCACCAGGGCCGGCCCAGAGGATTTTAATGCCCAGGGCAAAATTTCAAATGGTGCCCTTTTTTTCTAGAAGCAATGAAAAAAATAGATCAAAGTTCATCTACGAATAAATTAAGTTCAATATAATGTCACAAAATGGTTACATCCTTGGGATATAATTTCAGATCGAAAAAAAACTAAATGATATATTACAATTAAGTTTCGAAACAAATTATAAGCCCAAATATCACTTCATCTTTCTTGTATCACTTCATCTTCGTGGATCCACTTCTTGGCCAAAGAAAAAACTTTGATATGTCTTCTTTCTTCCAAAAGCTTCTTTATCATCCATTAGCCACAAGCAAAAACAAGCAACGAAAATTGAAAATAAAGAATAAATGATAAAGAATAAAAGCAAGTTAAACAGTTTGTACAAGCCATTTTAGATGTAACAGCGTTGACAATTTAGGAATAACATCCTTAAATTTTGTTAAAAATAAAACTAAGAATCATAGAATAAAAACCCATCACTTATAAATAAATTTGTTAAACCACTCTAGAATGAAAATAGAATGCAAGTTAAAAAGTAAATTTGTTAAAACCAAGTCAGACTCAGTTTTCTCCACTTATAATTAAATTTGTTAACATCCCTAAATTTAACAAACAAAACAGTAAAAAGTAAGATCCATACCAGTCAAATATATTAATCTTGGTTGTTCAAGATCAAAACAGTAAAAAGTAAGATCCATAACACAGGTAGAAGAGGAAAAAAACTAAGAAGAAAAGTGAAGATGGAAAAAAAAAAGAGATAAGCTTCAATTATAAACCAAATAAAATTAAAGATATTACCGTTGGACTTTGAAAGAAGAATCGTCATCAAAGAAATCGAGGAGGCATCTTTTTTTCTCGAAAAAAAAGAAATAGAAAGGAAGAGATACGAGGAGATAGAGAAATTAGGGGGGAGGGGGGGGGGGGGGGGGGGGGGTGGGGGGTTACTTATTAATGGTTGCTACAGATTTCTATGTGAGGCCTAGGTTTACTAGTTTAGTAATATACCAAAGTTAGCCCAGGCCCAGGATACAAAGAACTTGAACCCTCAATACATAATACACTAAAAAAAATTTGGTGCCCCCAACAATATGGGGCCCTGGGCTTGAGCCATGCTTGCCCTGGACTTGGGCCGGCTTTGACCCTCACGAAGACGACGACGACTTTAAAGTTGTAGAATATATATATATATATATATATATATATATATATATATATATATATATACCAAACTAACTAAATATATAAATGATAATAACCATATTGCTATTAATGAAGAATTTTTTTTTGACACAGTCTCCCCTATTTATTTGACATTCATCATTTGTTGTGCTCAATTAAATAAGAAGACCGACTTTATCCAACCTCTATCAATCACAATTAAAAAAAATTCAAATCTACATTGTTTTCAAAGTATGATAAACGCACAATAACGTTTCCAAAGATGAAGATTTTTTTAGGTAGTTCCTAAATTACTAAATTTGGATATGTTATATGCATGTCCAAGACTATTTAAAAAAAAAAAAGTATAATAATATGGTGAGAACAAGTTAGTAGAAGATGATTTGATTGATATTGATATTATAAAAAAAAATACAACCATGAGAGGAGGATATAACCCTAGCAAATTATATTTGAAATCTATTTTTTATATTTGATTAAGTTTATTCAAATTTTGAGATGTTTATATTAAAATTTGTATATACAATAATCCAATCATATTAAAGGAAAATGATTTACAGATAATAATCCAAGTCCTAAGTAAATCCTTATCAGTTGGTCATTATTAGAAACATAGCCAATTAGTGGAGGCTTTTTCTAACTAAATCCCAATCAGTTAGTCACTATTAGATAGAAATATATAGTTAGTCATATTAGATAGATATTGACATCATATTCTAAACCACTGGATATGCTTACATGTTTTAATCTTTAAGACCATCTTCAATGGTGATTTCTTTTTTTTTTTTCTTTTTTTTTTTGAGGGCAAAGAACCATTGTATAAATCAAATAGTAGTGTTTACAATCAGAGAACAGTCCTCTTGAAGAGCCTGGTCAATACAGGAAGGGGGAGAGAGGAGCCTAGTAGAAGATTTATTCAACCTGGTTTGCCCAGCTAATATATGGGCAACCTTATTACCAGATCTTCTAACAAATAATAACTTGATATTTTGAAATGCAGATAACTCGTTCTTGATAGACTTGATCAAACCCGAGAGTCTCCAAGGTATGAGACGAGAGTCCCCTTGAAAGATCCTGAAGGCTATCAATGAGTCTCCTTCAATGCTGATGTTGCATTTATTCAAATAACGAGCTAGTTCAATCCCATCTTTAATGGCTTCCAGTTCCGCTTGGAGACTTTGGTCATAAAGATTATGACATTCAAAATATTTTGTTTCATCCGCAAGAAAAGTGCCCGAAGCGTCCCTGGCAACTGCAGCAACTGCACAGGCTGATGAAGATGTCGCCCCATCGACATTAATCTTAAGAGACCCAATGGGTGGTGGCTGCCAAGTAGCAAGCAACATCATTGGCCAATCGCCTCAGTTCGCATAAGTCGCTAGTGCTATTATTGTGCTCCCCTTCATGTAGAACGATGAAGCTCAAAGCATGGTTTACAATACGCTGAGGACAGGGAGCTTTGTTACGAAAGACACAGTCTCCTCTTGATTTCCAAATGGTCCATAAGATCACAGCGCCCATGCGGAGGGCTTCACTAGCATAATTATCATTAATCCAGGAATGTAAAAGAGAGTGGATATTACCGCATTCGTTAGTACGCAGCCCCAGGGGGCTCGAGAACCATACCTCCCTAACAACACTGCATTGGAGAAATAGGTGATCCACAGTTTCCTCATAAAGGAGGCAAAATGGACACATTGGGCTGACCTTCTCATTTCGTTTGTTGATAATAGAAAACAGGGGAAGCCCATTGTGCCACATTCTCCAGATGAACATCAGGATGCGTGGGGGAATGTATGGCACTTTCCAAAGGCGATCCTACTTGAGAATTGAGTCAGAGGCTGTCGAGCTTGAAGGACTGCTACAACGTATGGATTCATATAATGATTTGGACGAGAACTCCCCTGATTTGGAGCACGTCCAGATGAGCTTGTCGACGCCGTCTCCCTCCTGGAGATTTATGGCAGTGATTGCCCTTGCCTCCTAGGGAGGAAAGAGTGAGTTGATAAGGGAAGTATCCCAATAACTGCCAGATGGATCCATGAGATCTCTGACAAGTCTAGGCATGGATATATTACCATTAATGGCGCTGACCCTGAACCCGGGTAAACCAGGGACCCAGGGATCACTGAAAATGTTAATCCAACCAGTCGCCACCTTCCAAACTATCTTCCCCTCCAGGTGACGTCGGACATCAAGAATACTAGCCCATGTAGGAGAAGCATTCCTGCATTTGGAAATATGCCATATAGATCTATTTTGGAGATATGTACCAATAAGTACCTGAGCCCAGAGTTGATGAGGTTTAGTGATGAGCCTCCATAGAAGCTTGCCAATAAGAGCCTCATTGACCCAGCGGGGATTACGAAATCCCAATCCGCCCTCCTTCCTGGGCAGTATGAATTTCCTCCAAGCTATGTGATGCAGCGACCTTTTAGAATTATCATGGCCCCACCAAAAGTCCCTACAATGGCGATCAATGGAGTTGCATATGGCTTGGGGAATTTTATAGGTTGACATAGAGTAGATTGGAATGGATCCCAATGTAGATTTGATCAAGACAGAGCGCCCCGCATGAGATAGCATATTCGCTTTCCAGCCCTTCAGTCGAGAAGAGATTTTATCAAGTAAATTGCTATATGTGCTGATCCTTGTTTTTGGGAGGAGAAGAGGATGTCCCAGATATTTGTCGGTGCTACACATAGGGGAAAGCTGGAGAATTCTGGAGAGCGCACTCCGATCTTGCGAGGAGACACTGTGGCTGAAATGGATGCTCGACTTCCCAAAGTTGATCATTTGCCCGGACCATGAGGAGAATCTTTCAAGTATTCTTTGAACAGTCGACATGGAGTTTGGGGAAGCATGGCCGAAAACTAGGATATCAGCTGCGAAGAGAAGATGAGAAATAGAGGGAGTATATCGATTGATACGCATACCTCTATAAAGATCATCCTGTTCGAAACGGTAGAATAATTGAGAGAGCACTTCTGAACATAATATGAACAAATATGGAGAGAGGGGGCGGGCAGCCTTGTCTAATCCCACGTTTTGAGTAAAACCAACCCTCCGGAGAGCCATTAATAAGAACCGAGAAACTTGGTGTAGTGATACACTTCATAATAAGGTCGTTTGTGTGATCACGAATCCCCAATCCGTTCAACACGAATTTGATAAACGGCCAAGCAAGGCGATCATATGCCTTGGCCATATCAATCTTCATTGCAAAAGTTTTGCTCTTCTTAGAGCGATTATTCATGGCATGAAAAATTTCATGTGCAATAATACAGTTGTCTGATATCTGTCTGCCAGGCACAAATGCATTTTGGAATGGAGAGATTAATTTGTCCATTAAAGGACGAAGCCTGGAAGCAAATATTTTAGTGATGATTTTATAGGAGACATTGCACAGGGCAATAGGCCGAAAATCCGCAGCAGTTTTCGGGGTAGCACACTTAGGAATAAGTGTTAGATGAGTATGGTTCATACCCTTATAAAGCTCGCCATTTGCAAAAAAAAATTTGAATAGTATTTGTGAGATCGTTCCCAACCACTTGCCAACCTTTTTGATAAAATAGTGCAGGGAACCCATCGGGGCCAGGAGCCTTGAGAGCTCCCATACTACGGACAACTTGTTCAATCTCAGAAGAGTCAGGAATCGAGCCTAGGGATTTGGACTCATCTCCTGATAATATACTCGTAGAGAAGACAAAATCCGGGTCCATAGGAAGAGAATCATCCGTGCCAAGTAGAGTGGAGAAATGAGTAATAATAGATGAAGAAATTACCTCAGGATCCGAAGTCCATGATCCGTTGGGGAGCTGGATCGAGCGGATATCATTCCTTCTTCTCCTGATAGAGGCCTTGATATGGAAATATTTAGTGCACCTGTCTCCTTCAGTAATCCATTTGCATCTAGCCCGTTGACACCAGTAGGCTTCTTCGAGCATAAGGAGGCCATTAAGCTCCTTCACAATATCTCTCTCGTCAAGCATAAGGGATGAAGATGGTGTTCTTTTCTGAATGGCCAGCAGCTGATCTTGAAGAGAGTGGATACGGGATTTAATTGCATTGAAGGACGACCGCCCCCACCTGATAAAATGTAATTTGTCCATGAAGTTGGCACCAGGGATAGAATTAGCCGCCAACCAAGAGGAAGACAGAGAGTCTGTGTAGTTTTCATTCTTAAGCCAGTAACTTTCGAAGCGAAGGGGTCGCTTTCTCCTCGGAGCACGATTATTAGTGTTGAGCAGGATAGGAGCATGGTCACTGTTATATCTAGGGAGAGTATGGACAGTGGAGTTTGGGAATTTACTGCACCATTCGCCAGTCGCAAGGGCCCGGTCCAGTCTTTCCTTGATAAGGTGAGACAGATTCCGACCATTAGACCAAGTGAATGCCGGACCAATCCATCCAAGATCAATGAGCCCGCAATAGTCAATCATCTGCAGGAAGGAGGAGTTCGATTGCCTATCATAGCCTCAGCCCCCGAATTTATCCTCAGCAATTGTGATGGTGTTGAAGTCACCAATGCAGCACCATGGGACTGTAAATGAATCTGATAGTGTCTTAATAGACTCCCATAGCAGAGGCCGATCCTTTTTCCGTGGGCAACCATAAACACAGAGGAGATTCCAAATAGAAGTGTCATCATCACTTTTAATAGAGAGAATAATAAGATTAGGAGAAGAAAATGAGACTGAGGTATTGATAACATCAGTCCAGCCTAGCCAGAGTCCTCCCGATCGGCCAGTCGGGGGGACGGAGTGAGTATTTGAGAAACCTAATGAAGGCAGGATTTGGGTGAAATAGTGAGACGGGGAGAGAGTTTCAGAGAGGAAAAAAATAGAGGGATGGGTTGCGGAGAGGAATGAGCGAAGAGTTTGAACTGTCGTGGCATTCCTTAGCCCACGACAGTTCTAGGAAAACACTAACATTTGTTAAGCGGCTGTTGACCGACAGCCGCCGTATCTGTAGTGTCTTGGGGCAGGATGAATAGAGAATCAGCCAATCGCTTCGCAGCTCTGGGATTATTGATAGCAGGAAGATGACGCTTTCTCGATTTCACAATGGGTGCTATGGGGGGAGTAGAGATGGACTGACTCATACGAGCCCGTCGCTTCCAAGTCAGTTTGCGGGGAGGAAGAGCTTTCTTCGGAGAGGGAGTAGGTGAGGGGGGGAGTTCGATGATGGGATTGTTGTTACTGGTTGGAGGAAAATATGAAGTGGGATTAATGCATGGAGATGATATAGGGTGGGTAGATCAGTAGCAAAGTGAGGACTAATGTTGCAAGAGTGAGACTCACGGGACGACTCCACACAGGGTTCAGGGAGAATCTCATAAGAAGAGGGGGACCTGCACCACAAGTCGAGCTCCGAGTTGTCATTCTCCACATGGTCACTGTCCATAAGGTCCGGAGCAATGTCAACCACAGCATTCACTTGGGGTATATTTGAAGTGCCAGAAATAGAGGGGAAATTAACAAGTGGGGGAACAGAGATAATCACATGGGGAGTCATCCCCGCAGAAGCATCAGGAGAAGTAATTCCCCTGTTAATAACTGCCAGAGAAAGATCAGCTTGGGGGTCGGAACTTCTCAGATGAGGGGGGGGGGGGTGTACTTTGCAGCCTGAAGATTGAGGATTGGGGAATGGCCAGAATCACGACCCACTTCTGTCATATTGCGAGGAGGTATATGGGAGAGCTTGTCCCTGATTGGATTAGAAGGAGAGGCTCTGCTCTGGATCCTCTCGAATCATCTTCCCGAGTAATGGGTGCATGAGCAACACCTCGATCCTCCATGAATCGACGATCCAGTGGTCGATGTTGGGTAGCTCTGTAATCTTCTTCCTTGATCCTAGGTTGCAGCAAGACCGCAATCCTATCCTTCTCTGCTGCAGACCAGTCTTCCCCAATAAGAGATTTGAAAGACTCTCTTTCAGTGCAGGCATTTATAGAATGGCCAACCTTAGCACAGAAGACGCACAACCGAGGTAGGCGTTCATATTTGATAATGACCGAGCCCATCGATTGCCCATCAATCAAAGTGGAAATAGCTTTCTTCAGGGGCTTTTGTAATATCAATAAGGATTTTAACTCTGGCAAATGTTTTCCACTTTGCTTCATCAGCCATAGAGCACTGTCGGGGGGAGCCAATGCCTTCTGTAATTCTGGTGACAGCCTTACAATTCAAGAATTTCGGGGGCAATCGGTGGAGTTGAATCCAGAAATCGGCAAAATGGTAATTTCTAAAATTGAGTTCTAATCCTACTTGGCATTGTAGTTTAAGGAGATTTCTATCCTAGTTGAAAGAGTTTCTACATAGAAATTGTAGACATGCAAAAATGCTCTCCAATGGTTATCCATTTCTATCCTATGTGTCACATAGTAAAAGGGCCAATTTAATGATGTGGGACCCAATAATAATTGTTATGAGAGATAGGAGAATTTCTATGAGAGTTTCTACATGTAGAAATCCTCCTAGAAAGTTTCCATCCTACATCATTGCCACCTAGGATAGAAATGGTGATAGAAATCACCATTGGGAGATGTTTTTTCTAAAATCGATTTCTTCCATAGAAATAGGGAAGATAGAAACCCCCATTGGAGATGGTCTAAGACCATCTCCAGTGGTGATTTCTAAAATTGAGTTCTTATCCTACTTGGCATTGTATTTTAAGGAGATTTCTATCCTAGTTGGAAGAGTTTCTACATAGAAATTGTTAGACATACAAAAATGATCTCGAATGGTTCTCCATTTCTATCCTATGTGTCACATAGTAAAAGGACCAATTTAATGGTGTGGGGTCCAATAATAATTGTCATGAGAGATAAGAGAATTTCTATGAGAGTTTCTACATGTAGAAACCCTCCTAGAAAGTTTCCATCCTACATCATTGCCACATAGGATAGAAATGGTGATAGAAATTACCATTGGGAGAAGTTTTTTCTAAAATGGATTTCTTCCATAGAAATAGGAAAGATAGAAACCCCTAAGACCATCTCCAATGGTGATTTCTAAAATTGAGTTCTTATCCTACTTTGCATTGTACTTTAAGAAGATTTCTATCCTAGTTGGAAGAGTTTCTACATAGAAATTATACACATACAAAAAATGCTCTCCAATGTTTCTCCATTTCTATCCTATGTGTCACACAGTAAAAGGGCCAATTTAATGGTGTGGGGCCCAATAATAATTGTCATGAGAGATAGAAAAATTTCTATGAGAGTTTCTACATGTAGAAACCCCCCTAGAAAGTTTTTATCCTACATCATTGCCACTTAGGATAGAAATGATGATAGAAACTACCATTGAAAGAAGTTTTTTCTAAAATGTATTTCTTCCACAGAAATAGGGAAGATAGAAACCCCCATTGGAGATGGTCTAAGAAGAACACCCCTATTCTTTATTATATACTAGATGGTGATCGGTGTCATTGGAAACGCACTATCTCGACAGTTTCCTAAATATTTTATTTTATCCGATAAATAATAATAATAAAAATGTTAAAGTAAAGTACATTCAAATAAATTAAAACGACAAATGATAAAATAAATAAATAAATAAATAATATAATATAATATATTTAAAGTTTATTCAGAATCTTTGTATTGTTTTGATATACCTTAATTTGTTAATATTAGTAATCAAAAAAAGTTATATACGAAATTGTGGTACAGATTGTTAATTATTTGTCATAATAATCTATTCTACTATATAATAGGAAAACTTGATGGTGAAACTTTTGAATTTCGAAAATACCCTTACATGTCTATATTAATTAAAAATAGTTCATAAGGACAATTTAGTAATTACGAAGACTACTCTTTGGTCTTCCTAAAGGGGACGTTTGGTTCAAGTTTTTGTGGCTTGGGAATGGGTTTTGAATTCCTTACCCATGTTTGGTATGTTTAGGATTGGAAATGAGGAGGGAATGGGAGGGGCTTAGGGGGGAAAGCTATTCCCATTGACTTGGGAAAGCTATTCCCAAGCCCCCCCTTGGGAATAGATTTGCTTTTCTAGGAATGATGCTTGGCTATTTTGTTGGGACGGTTATACCCTCTTTTTATTTTCAAATTTTTGACTTCTATCCCAAATATGTAAATCATCATGAAATTAATGAAAGGGTATTAAAGGAAAACTAAATAAATTAATATTTCTATCCCTTTGTAAACCAAATATGGAGATGAAATTTTTAAAATTTTTGAACTAGCTATTCCCAACATAACCAAACATGGGTATGGGAATGTTAAATTCCTTTCCCATGGAAAAGGAATTGAAAACCTATTCCTAGGAATACAAAAACTTGATCCAAACGAGCTCAAAGAGTATTCCTAAGTTAATCTATTCTACTATATAATAGGAAAACTTGATGGTGAAACTTTTGAATTCCGAAAATACCCTTACATGTCTATATTAATTAAAAAAGGTTCATAAGAACAATTTAGTAATTACGAAGACTACTCTTTGGTCTTCCTAAAGAGTATTCCTAAGTTAATTAAACAAATATTAAAATACGTGCAAGGCACGTTCACATATACTAGTTAAATATAAAGGAATATGGGTGCAGATCTGTTGTCCCTAAACTTGTGTACCAATAATGTTCCTCTTCTATAGATACAACTTTTGGTATCCATAATTATTTAATTATCTAAATAGAAAAATATGTGTTGCATCTAGGGGACATAATTGGTACACAAGTTTAGGGGACAATAGATCTGCTCGAGAAAGAGAAATAATTAATTAAGTAGAGAATGGTGAGATAATTGCTAATTAATTGACAATGAAGAGAGAGAATTAAATAAAGAAGGGTGGAGGCAACTATTAGTTATTTTTACAAAAAAAAAAAATCAAACAAAAGGGTGAGAGCGAGAATTTACCAAATATATCTAAACCATTGGATATATTTTGTTCTTTTAATCATAACTATCATTTAATTTAGTTTTCCGAAAAACAGAATTATTCTATATATACTAGTAAATGCACATATTTTGCATGTATAATAAGAATATTATTCAATTATAGTTAAATATCTTTTCTAACTCATATGGTTAAGGTATGAGTTATTTTTCTTGTTTGGTTGAGTTTGGTTTTCCATGTTGACAAATATAAACTTTTTTCAACAATTTTTACACAATTTAATTTTTTTAAAATAAAATGGACAGTGAATACATGCGGCTAAGACGTCTCAGAATTATTCTATATATACTAGTAAATGCACATACTTTGCACGTATAATAAAAATATTATTCAATTATAGTTAAATATCTTTTCTAACTCATGTGGTTAAGGTATGAGGTATTTTTCTTGTTTGGTTGAGTTTTGTTTTTCATGTTGACAAATATAAACTTTTTTTAATAATTTTTTACACAATTTAATTTTTTTTAAATAAAATGGATAGTGAATACATACGGCTTAGACGGCTCGAAAGTGAGCTGTTTTGAAGCTCATTATACAGTAGAAAATTATGTTTGAAATTGATTTTTAATATTTTGTAATAAGACAATTTTGATATTTCAGTATTTCGGTAGGTAAATAAAAAAACAATTGTGGATTTGCACTTTTTAAGCCATTTTTTGGCTTCTTCAAGAGGAAGCAAAGCGAGTGCCAAGTCCATTCTATCTGCCATATGTGGTCCATGTGGACACGAAAGGAAGCCGCCGGTCTCTCACTCTAATCCCTTCTTCCTCCGAAACCCTAATCTTTCCTTCCACCACCAGCTCCCAAACCCTATCCTTACTCTCCACCGATGTCGATCGAGCGCCACTTCGAGCCATGGGGGGAGTTCCATCGCCACGGCCAGGACCTGGCCGACCGCCTCGCCCAGGGATTCACCGGCCTCATCGCCCACCCGCCGTCCTTCAAGAACCCCTTCGAGTTCGAAACCCTAGCCTCCTCCTCCTCCAAGCTGGAGTTCCCCTCCGCCGCGGCCGACGGAGTGTCGGCGATATTTGACATGGGCAGCAGGATCGGCCAGGCCGGAGCGGAGTTCGGCGCGGGCCTGAACGGGATGGTCGAGCAGTTCTTCCGGCAGCTTCCGGCGCCCTTCCGCTTGGATTCGTCCCATCCGGAGGCGATTAGGGAAGGTATGGAGACCAGGAGGAGGGACGACGCCTCCGACCTCGCCGTGGCTGCAGCCGAGGAGCAAATTGGTACTTATGAGGTGTTGAGGAAGGGGAGCTCGGAGGAGTTTGACGACGACGAGCTCGACTCCGACGCGAGGGGTTCGGGGCGTTTCAGGAGGGCAAGGGTAAATTTTGTGGACATTTTCTAAATATATTGATTGTTTTCATGAACACGAGAATATATGACAGGCGTGTCTCCGTGTGTTTCTGAATCTCTGATTGTACATGTCCACAAAATGATTGGACATGGACAAGTTCTTTGGGATGTCCGAGCTTTCTATTTTCATGCCAGACTTCAAAAGGCAAGTTATATGGGCACATCACATTTTGATCATGGCTAGCCCGGATTGTGGTACCCCAAATTTTCAGTCCAATTTTTTGATCCTTGGCTGTCCCAAATTCCCTCCTCCCCCAAATCCATTTTTTCCCCTTCATTTGCAAAATCCCTTCTCTCTCTCTCCCAAAACCCTCACCCCTCTCTTCTTGAGTTTTGAAGTTTTGAAGAAGAAATTACAAAACCCCAAAATTTTTCCCATTTTGAAGAAGAAATTTTTCCAAAACCCTCACCCCTCCACCATCCTCCTCTTTTGAAGGAGAACGATGGCACCGAAGAATGGGCTAGCCTTGATCAAATTTTGAGAAAATCTGAAACCCTAGAAATTACCCATTATTTCTAAAATTTTTCCCATCCGAAACCCTAGAATTGTTTGTTTAAATGATCTCGTATGCATTACGTTTCATTCTTTGTTTTAATTGTAAGTATTTTAATGGGAATTAAAGTCTTTTAAATCAAAACCTAGCATTCACGAATTGAGAAAATCTGTGTCGACATGGACTGCCCAACCATCTGGCAGTCCAGTCTGTATGGTGGACTGCCAGAAGAATGGGCAGTCCTAAGACAGAGCCTGTTTAACAAAGGACTGCCCATTCTTCTGGCAGTCCAACATACAGACTGGACTGCCAGATAGTTGGGCAGTCCAAAGTTACACATGCCGTGAGTTGGACTGTCCATTCTTCTGGCAGTCCAACATACAGTTAGGACTGCCAGAAAAATGGGCAGTCCTTTGTTTCATATGCTGTGACTTATGACTGCCCAGTTTTCTGGTAGTCCATTCAGTTTGTAGGACTGCCAGAAAATTGGACAGTCCTTGTTTACACTAATTGAACATCAATATTATGGTTTCCACCAATATTAGGGTTTGTGCATTATGAGGAGCCTTTGGGTGCCATCAAAATTGGAAATGAGAAGAAAATTATGGTTTAATTTTTGGGTGTTTTCTTCTCATTTTCTTCTTCTCCGTCAATTGAAAATCGAAATTCGAAATGGGAAGAAAATTAGGGTTTAAACCCCATAATACTTGGAGATAGTGAGAATGAGTTGAGAATGAAAATTGGGATTTAAACCCCATCAAAATTATCATTTTTGTTGTTTTTGTTCTTCTTCTTCCTCTTCTTCTTTTTCTTGTTCTTCTTGGATGAGTTGAGCAAGAAGAAGAGCAAAATTAGAAAAATTGACTTTTATACCAAAGAGTGGGATAGCCATGATCACTTTCTTCAATGGCAAACTTGTAAATAAACTAAAGTTCAAAATGGGCTAGCCATGATCAAATTTTGATGTGCCCATATAATTTGCCCTTCAAAAAAGAGTGAACCTTCCCATTTTAAAGTCCGAATGATGCTTGTCCCTTGACAAACTTGCTTCTTTAACTGCAAAGCGATTATTTTGCTCTAGCGCTGTACAAACAAGTTAAAAATTACTCATTTTGAAGAGTATTTTGTTTCTGGCTCTACTGTGAGAGAAACCACTGCTGATTATACTACGAGTTCACAATAATATTCTTATGTTCCTCGAGGGAAAGGAAACACAATATAGAGTTAATTGTTCAGTAATATTTACTCACACGACACCATTGCTTAGAGGGCGTCGCTTGGTCCTTGCATCCTGGAGGTTGCAGGTTCGAGACGCAGAAATAGCATATGCATATGTTGTGGGTAAAACTTTGTTCATCTTGACTATATCCAGGCATTGGACACCCTTATTCTATCCATGCTCAAAGTGTCGCGGAGATTCATTTAGGAGGGACGGATATGAAAAACTTGCTACTAGAGTTGTGAGGTTTAGAATATCCGGATGGAGATATTTATAGGTTTAAAACAAACTATAGTAACTTTATTTGTCAAGTAACCCCAGATTTTCTCTAGAAAGTGTTCGCATTTTTGCTGTTGATCATGTTGTTATATTTGTACAGTTCTACGTGTGTATGTGGTAGATTTCCATCGAACGCCATAAAGTCCATATATAAATTTAACATAAACTCTGTATCTATATTTAACATGTCGAGTCATCTTGAAGAACTTATGCTTATATCTGATTCTACCTACGATGGTGTTCTTACGTTTTTCTTAGAGGTGTTTGGTATTTGGAACTTCAAAGAACTTGTAAACTTGGCAGATCTTGGCCCCACCCCCTTCTACGAGTCACTTATCCCAATTCTTTGGGTCTCTTGTTTGGTTGGTTAAGGGTTACTTGCCCTACCAATCTTGACCCAATCTTTACACTACACATGCATTGGGACACCCTTATACTATGTTGTACGAGTACGGATACATATAAGGATACGGATACACGATAAACAAATTTCAAATAGGTACAATAGTAGTCACCTATATTTAGGAGTGCACTCGGGGCCGGATATCTGGTTCGAATTCCGATCCGAACACAAGTGGATATGAATCTATTATTTTTGGATCCGGTCATATCCGAATTTAATTTATTCGGATACATATATCGATTTCACTATGTTATCTAGATCCAAATCCGAATACCCGGATTACTATATAAATATATAAATGGCATTAATATATTTACGCTTCTAACATCATGGAGCGTTCTATTCGTGACTAAAGCTATTGTATTTAAGTATATAACAGTAATTGAACATAAGTCAGTTAATAAGTAACTAAATCTAATTAATAAGTAACTAAACCTATATGGAATACGAATCCAAACTTTAGTTTTTCCAAAACCCCTACTTATGATTCGTGTTCGTATTCATTTCTTACTATATCTGATCTGAATCCGGATCCTTTTTTTTTCGTTTCTGGTTATTGATTTTCATATCCCAATAATATCCATATCTGTATTAATCGTTATAAGAGAACATGGAGAACATGTGTGAATATGCTAATATACTAATATCTGATCCGTATCTGCTCCGAATGTACGAATTCGTACATGGAGAACATGTACAAATATGGTAATATACTAATATCTGATCCGTATCCGCTCTGAATGCGTCCCTACCTATATTATACGAGTATGAACATGGATACTGACATAGACTCCGGATACAGACACAATTTACTCGTGCAACATAGCCCTTACCCCTATCCATGCTCAAGAAGTTGTGGAGATTCATTTACGAGAGGCTCGAAGCGAAAATCTCGCTACTAGGGTCGTGAGGTTTTTGAATCCCTGGATCGAGTTATTCCTAGGCTTAAAGCGAACTACAATAACTTTTCTCAACTAACCCTAATTTTTTCTAGCAAATGTTGGGGCTCTTGTTGTTGATCATGTTGTTGTATTTACAATGTTCTAAGTTGATGGGTGATAGATTTATATTGCGCCCCATAAGTCGGAAAGTAAATGTGAACATCTTGAATCTCTGGACTCTACTAAATGTATCTTCAATTACTTATGCTTATATCTTACTTTTACCTACAAAGATTCTCTTACATTTTGCTTGGGGGTATTTGTTATTTGGAAGTTCATCAAACTTTTAGAACTCATGGAACTTAGAAGATATATGCAATTGCACCACCCGATTTCCATGAGTTTCTTGTCCAAAGTTCCTTGAGTTTTGTTTTGGTTGGTTAAGAGAAATAGGGATGGATACTAAAAGAAACTCTCTCGTGGGTCCCACTGTTTAGAGGAAGATTCCACAACTTTCCCAAGTTCCAGCCATCCATATTTGGAAGTTGGAGAGTATTGAAGTTGAAGTGTCACTAGAGGCAGGAGCCAGGAATTCCGGAGTTGATCTCCCCAGTTTCCTAACTTCCATGAACCAAACGGAGGAAGTTGAGAACTTGGGAGGAAATGACCTAACTTTCCCAAGTTCTTCTTAACTTCTGCCAACCGAAAAGCCCCGCAGTGAATACACTACTCTCCATCGAAGAAATAAAGGAATTCGTTTAGCTGATTTATGATAACCGAGGAAACAAGTTTGAGTTTGTACTGTTGCAGTAACAAACTACTGGCTTTGCTGACTGACACTTTTTTTTGGATCAGCTTTTTGTTTTATTTCTTGTATCTTTTACTGTTTTAAAGTCATCCTGAGTTGTTTCAGATGTTAAAAAGTCTCTGAGCCATCCAGCCATCAATTACACTCTCCCTTTCATGAATGAGTTGATTTACTGTATTGATGGTGGCGAGCATGCTAATATTGCTCCTCTAAATAGTAAAGAAGCGCACACTTTGTGTATTCATTTAGTTCTTGTCAGCACTTGTGTTCTTAATTTTCGGATTACAATATTAAGTATTTACGCTTCTACATTTTTTTTTGCAAAATTTACCAAATTTATTTGAAACACAACTATTTATATCCTTGATTATGGTGTCTGAAATGCAGGGAAGCATTAATTTTTCAACAACTTACAATAGCAGGAGCGAAGACATTGAAAGTACTTTCACTGCAAGGGGAGACCTTTGGAGAGTAGAGGCATCAAATGGTGGATCGGCTTCTGGGAACCAGAATGCACCTCTTTTCCTTGTTCAACTTGGGCCTCTACTTTTTGTTCGGGATTCGACGCTTCTTTTGCCAGTTCATTTGTCAAAGCAACACTTGCTTTGGTATGGTTATGATCGCAAGGTAAACCCTTAGTAACCCAGATGGAGGACCTTGAATGTCTTAATGTTCACTTAAGAATTGTAACTATTCTTTTCTAAGACCCCATTTAGGACTCAGTTTAGAACTTTAAATACCTCGTAACTGAGTTTTGAGGCTAAAACTCGGTATGAAGATGTATGGTATGTTGTTTAGGACTAGGTTTGGTTTTGTCAGATCAAACCAAACAAAGATTTTCCTTGTTCTGGAAAGGGAACAAAAAGCTCCTTTCACGAAATCGAAACTAAAACTAATAAAATTGGACAAAGCTACCCATGCTCTTTTCATTTTTCCCCCTCTTTCTATCTTGTACATTATTTCCCTCCTTTCTTCCATTTTTGTAACCAAAGTGAATTGTTGGCTTAATAAATAAGATCAGATTTGGTTAGATTATTTTTTAAGGCGATCAACGTTTAAATTATGGAGTAGATCTTGATTAGATTGTACTAGAATAAAATTCTAAATTTGATTGGATCTGATCAAAAGTTCAAATTATATTTAAGTCACGTCTTGGATTATATTTTAAAGAATGGATTAGGTTAAATTAGAATAGATTATGTTTAAGCTGCATGCACTATATTTGGTTAAAATTAAAATTATATTTAGACATGGAAGAGAAGATATAAATTTAATAATATAAAAATGCTATTATTTTGTAATTTCTGTGTACAAAACTCTATTTTTTAATTTAAACTCTGTTTACATAACCGCGTTATCTAAATCTTCATTTTTAAAACTAGATTCCAAACGGACCCTAAACTGGAATATCAATCTTTATCACTTTATCTTTTCATTTAATCACATTTGATATATTAGAAGTGTTTGCCATTCTTTACTTGCTGATCAGTGGTACAAATGACCTCTGTTTATAAGTTAAAAGTCACCTGTCTTCAGGTTATGTAATAGCATGAAACTGGAGTTTTTACAATCTAGTTTCATCTTAAACATTCCAATGTACTTCCTATGTCCTATTGCAGGACTTACATATTTGTGATCTTTGTGGTTGGGGAAGTAGCTTAAGTATAGTGATATTTGGTGAACTTCTTGTGTGTATAATGATGCTTAGTTGTTGAAGTACACATTCACTACACTTGTATGTGCCCTTTTAGTTATCTACACACTGTAAAACTCGAGTAACATGGTGCTCACCCTTAGTCAGTTGAAGCGTACAAGCAGGTACGCTTTTATGTGCCAATTTACTTTTATGCTCATTTTAACCATGATGAACTAGAGTCGTTGCACAGACCCATTGCTTTTGACTTGGCTTTAGTCCTGAGATGATTATTGCTTAAGTGATGCTGAAACTAGCATGTCCCAGGTCTTTTTATAAATTCTAACAAATGCAACTATTCAGGCTGAACTTTGGCAATTTATTTTCAATGCAACTATTCAGGATGAAGTGTTCGTGTTTTGGTTCTAGCATTGTGTTTGTGCTAAGAGTGCTGGCAACTTCTTGCATATCACCAGCTATTTGATTCTAAATGCCAATACGGAAATGAAACTAAATTTGTACCCATCCCCTATGAAAGAGGTCATACTTGGGCGTTTATAATATGATTTGAACCGAAACCCAATCCAACTATTGCCAATGTAGTAATCATCCATTCAGTTTGAAGATCTTCTTCCATTTTGATCGACACCACAATTTTCATTGATATAGACTGCACAGATAGGATATGGACACAAAGATGTAGTAGAGCTTAGTAACCTTGGATATATGCCTGGACACAACTATAAATTTTAAATAGATATAGTTTGGCAATCTCCTTTTGCCAAGTCTCAGTTTCAAAAGAACATAGGTTTGTGGGATTTAAATTGTAATATTTCTAAATCAGATCTAGGAATTAGGATGAACTCGATATAAATTAAATAATGCTTTGCATATGAGAACATGCCCAGATAGAGTTGGACTGTGCCAAATGCATGTCGTACGAATCTTTGGACAGTTTGGAACCTAGACAAGACTTACTATTGCGACATGAGTGGCGGGCTAGTCTTTTACCTGATATGTGTTGGACACAGTTGACATGGTGCTACCAAGTCTACACTATCAAGAAATGCCCATCAATATTAACACAATTGAATGGTTGAAATAGCAAGTGGCATGGTTCACTACCAGCACCTTAAGTTCAAGGTTTTCAAGCATCCAAGTCTGAGAATTTACTTTGTATGTGTTTTAACTAAGTCATCATAAACTGGATCAGTTGGTGTTATGAGATGAAAGGTTAACCATTATAAATTACGAGAAGAATAAATTTAAGTGGATGAATTGGTGACTTACTGTTTTTCATCACCATCACACTGATTCACAAGTCTCTACTGCTGGCACAGAAGTCCGGAGTGTGACTGTAAGACAGTAAAAACCTATGATTTCACATCCGAGTGTTTCAGTCTCTTCTCTGGTTTTGACCAGAAGGTGATTTGAAAGAGAGAAAGTTTACATTTAGTTTTCTCTTATGTTCTTTCACAGTGGGCTATTCGTCTAAAATAATCCTTCTGCGGAAATAAAGAGTGGTAGGAAGTATGGAAAGCTTCCTAATAACGACCCCCTCTTTCCATGACGGATTGAATTTACTCTGTCCATCATCGGTGTTCAAAACCGTTGATCCAATAACCCATTATTTCCTAATGATATTTTTTCTTCTATTTCTTGAAATGGTACGACACCTACCTAAGGACATCAATTCTCATTTTACATTTTCATTTATCCGCACTTTCAACTTATGTTTTGGTTTGCGATTGAAATTCCTTTTGTCATCTGATGACCAATATGGGCTATATTTCAATAATTGAACTGTCAGGATTAACTTGTATCATCTTGAAATGGTTCTATGGCATGATTGTTTTTTTTCCTTTGATGTTTGGAGCAAATGTGAAATAGCTAAGTGATATCATTGCAATATTATGGGGACCCATTTAGCTGAAAAAAAATCCTGTTTTTTATGTCTTCTTTTGGGTGGTTATTATTAAGAGTCCAAAGTAGTCAAGCGAAAACTCTATGTACAAGCCATGTAAGTATATGGGAACATCACATTACAGCTACAGTCGCCAATTTGACAAAAGCATATGTTAGAAGGATCTATTTCCATTTCTTTTATACAATTTGTTTTAACATTGCTTTTGCCAAATGGCACTGGTATGTACATGAGAACTTTGTACTTTGACCATAGTTTATTGAAGTAATACTTGTTTTGCAGAATGGGATGCACTCACTCTGTCCGGCTTTATGGTCGAAACACAGAAGGTGGCTATTGATGTCTATGATCCGTCTCAATCCAGTTACTTGTGTAAGTCGTTCTATAATTTATCTCTAACCAAAACTTTTACTATGGCGTAAAATGTTTGTTATCTTTTCCAGATATGGTCCTATACTTTCATCATAATGTCCATGCGAAAAATATAACAAGATTTTTTTAAGCTATTATATTTGCATCATTGTCAAACTTGTACCTTTTCTAGGATGTAAGCTTTTGACAAAAGTTAACAAACGCCAACTTGCAGCTGTTATGCAATTGAATTAGCATGCTCGTAATTGATATGTGTTAGTAAAAATATGGTTATGTTGATTTGGAACTATATGGTGGGATATCTCCTGCCCCTTTTCCCCTTGGGCTGGATAAATATGTGTGTGTTGTGGAAGGGCCTTCCTTCACAAGCCCAAGGATGGTCATTACTTCAAGTATGGTTCAAAGATAAACCCCATGTAACTAATATTAGTTACTCTCTGCTATACGTGATTGCTTTCTACATATTATTGCACGTGCTGTTTCTTTTGTGATAATTATTTTCATAGGCATTATTCATTCCTTCCGGTTACTGAACATATTGTTTTCGTATTGAAGTTCACTCGCCTTTCTTCCCTTTACTCTTCTCCTCTCTTTTTTTCCAGTCTTTTATGGATCTGCAGTTCCCGAATGGTCAGCTTACATATGTGGCTGGTGAGGGATTGACTACAAGTGCTTTCCTTCCTGTTCGTGGTGGTTTGCTCCAAGCTCAAGGTCGATATCCAGGAGAAACCAAAGTTAGCTTCTCTTGCAAGGTTAGATACAAAGTCCATTGCTGTTTCCTTCAATTTTTTTTCCATATATTTTCCATTTCCTTGTTATTGTATACTTTCTTGATCAAATATATGTTTGAAGATTTTTGGCAGGTTTCAAACTGTAATCTTGTCTGTCTTGCAGAATAAAAAAGGAACACGCATTACACCAATGATGCAATGGCCTGATAAATCTTTTTCACTTGGAATTGCACATCCTATAGCTTGGAAGAGATCTGGTCTCATGGTGCGACCAACAGTCCAGTTCAGGTAAAGAAAAACATTCCTTCGGCGAACAATTTCATTCTTTTCAATTTTCATGAGGCCTAGTGGTCTGCATAATTAAATGAAAGACATTGTTGTGGAACTATAAATTATTAGAACAGTTTTGTGACATTAGTATGCTATCTGCATTTAGAAAATGGAAAGGATGGTAATTTTTTTGGGAGATAAAGGTGATTTAATAGTTAATTAACCACTATGATAGCTTTATGTATTGTAAATTTCTCCTGGCAACTGTGTTTGATAAACAAGTAACAATTATTGTCATCAACTTGAATAATTGCTCCTTTCATTTCTGCAATTTATTTTTGTATGTATTTTCCATGCCTTGTTTGCAATTTGTGATGGGAACAACTTTCTGTTCTGCCAGGTGCATCTCTAGTTATTAGGACTTGGTTTTGCTGCTTCTTCCCTTGATGCTTATGTGCTTTCTTAATGCCTGGTTACCTATCCTAGCAGTACATCCATTTAGTTTTGTGTTGACTCATTTTTCACAAGTTAAGAAGATAATGCGACGTTGGCTGTGGCTTTTTTAATAGTGATTATACTATTCAAGTATGTACACAACCTGCTTCTAGACTTCTAGTCTTAAAGGTTCAAGATTTCTCTGCTTTTGTTAAGGTGCTGCTTTATTCTGTCTTCGCGCTACTATAATCTACAATTTAGAAATAAAATGTGGATCTTTATTGTTCCCAACTCCATATCATATGACTCGACTTACAACTGATATTTTTAATGACTTGCACCTTTTTTGGACCATAGTTGTGCCATTGTGCTGAGTGCTGCAAGGACTAGATCTATCATAATTATCTTGATGTTATATGCATTGTAGTGGGAAAGGATTTGTAATTTTTTAGCACCAATGTCTATTAATCAACTGATTACAGATTCATATTAACTATGTCCAATAGTTGTATAGGGTTAGGGCCAATGAAGTTTTTCTATCTTAAAGTCTTTTTTTAGCAAAAAATATATCAATGCCAGAGACAGAGAACATGCCTCCCTGGTCCAAGAAGTCGCATGAATGGCAGTTATTATGCTTATCATGATGCGTTCCCATCTGACTGCCAGTATCAACAACCCTTCTTCCCCTCTCATGTATTTGTTCAAAAAGCTGGTTGTTTCAGGCCGAACAGCTAGATGGCAAAGCTAAATATCACTTACGTCACTCATAAATCAATTTTGGGATACGCTGTTACTGATCACCTTGGACATTGTCCTTTACCAAGTTATGAGCCACCCACGTTTGATATTTCAGGGTCAATTAGACAATTACATCTCCGATGACCCGTATCCCCATCCGGCACTTTCAGACAGGCAAACACGTCACATACCCCACAATCTTACCTCTCCCCCTCAGGCAACACAAACAACCTACACACAAAAGGAACTATATGAATATCCCGAGTCCTCACAGACTGCATTTTGAATGTGAGATGTGCCTGTTGGCCCTGTTCACATTTATTTTTTTGGTGATTCAGTGAAGACTTCCATACATCTCGTCATACCAATTGCTAAACCCAAGTAACTGTTGTCACACTTCAGTGGTATAAATTTTACTTTTTATGCTCTGTGCAGTATATGTCCTACTATTGGAGGCAGCAATCCTGGTTTGGGTGCTGAGCTCATCCATTCCGTGAAAGAGGAACTTAATCTAATCTGTGGATATGCTTGCAATTTGCATCCTTCTGCATATGCTTTGGTCTCAGTAAGTTATTGTTTATTAGCTCATGTTCCTTCTTCTCCACAAAAGATTACATGTTATACCTAGTTTGATATGTATATTCAACTAACAGCATCCAACTTCTCTGGTAACAGCTTGGCAGATCCAAGTGGAATGGACATGTCGGGAAATCTGGGGCTGTTTTTAGAGTGGAAGCTCCTCTCGGTAATATTGGCAGGCCGTTTTTCTCGATTCAGTTGAACGGTGGTTTTGAGTTTTGATCTTCTTAACCGTGTAGCTCAGTCAAGACTGTAAATATTACCGTCAAGCACCAACATCATTACCTGTAAATATTTAGCACATGCATGGACTTTCTTGTAACAAAGAAGAATGTAATACATGCATGATGGATTTGAATAGTTTGAAATCCTATTGGTTTTTCAACCTCTCTATTGTTTAGCTGTGGGAAGTCGCCAGCAGATCTTAGAAATTGCTTTGTGCATGCCGTCGAGAAAGAAACATCTGAAAAAGAAGAAGGAACTGAAGTCAGTTAGTTGTATCTTTCGGCAGATTGTATGGAATATTTTTGACCATCCTGCTGGTTGTGCTGATGAGGTTTTAGTTGTGAAGGATAAAGTATATTACCCAGCTATTTGAGGTGTTCACAACTCAGTGTAGAAGCTTGAACAACTGTGGTGCAGCCAGTTCTCCCTCTTGATCTCAGATTATAAAAGAAATTTGATCCTTTCCGAAGTTTGTTACAGATATGGTGTATATGCAATGCCGTTTGCAAGCATGACTTCCAGTGTCTTCCCTTCTGTATTGTGTTGAATTGTTATTATGTTAATAACTTCATTTTCCTGCTAATTTCCTGCAAAAAAATCAATCAGTTTGTATTTGTAAGATGTTTCAAATGTTAGAGCATCTCCAACCCTATTGTCTTGTTAAGTGTTGTGAGTCTTAGGTGGCTCCTACGTGGCATAAGCCACAAGACAATAAAAAGTATTTTTTTCAACTTCCAAGGCAACTCTTCCACTTCTTCAACTTTTTTTATAAATAGGCTTAATTGCACTTTGCTACCCTCAACTATTACCATTTTTCAACTTTGTACCCTAAACTATTTTTTGTAACAATTTGGTACCCAGATGTTATTTTGGACTAAAATGTCCCTACCCCTACCCCTAACCCTCCCCCCCTGCACGCTCCGGCCGCCCCCCCCTGCTCACTCCGGCCGCCCCCCCCCCTGCTAGCTCCGCCCCCCCCGCCCCCCACCCCCCCCCCCCCCCCCCCCCTTGCTCGCTCCGGCCGCCCGCCCGCCCCCGCCTCTTCCCTAGGCCGCGGCAGCACGGGAGGAGGGGGGCTGGGGAGGGAGGGAGGGCGGGGCGGGAGGCGGGGCAGGGGGTGGCCGAAGCTAGTGGGGGGGGGGGGGGGGGTGGGGGGCGGGGGGGGGGGGGGGGGGGGGCACAGCTAGCAGGGGGGGGTGGGGCGGCCAGAGCTAGCAGGGGGGGTGGCCGGAGTGGGGAAGGGGGTGGAGGGAAGGAAGAGGGAAGGGCATTTTCGGAATATTTGAAAAATTAGGTATCAAGTTGAAAAAAAATAATAGTTGAGGTACCAATTTGTTACGAAAAAAAGTTTATGGTATCAAGTTGAAAAAGCGGAATAGTTGAGGGTAGCAAAGTGCAATTAAGCTTTATAAATATTTATATTCATAATTGATGGTGTGGAGACAAAGTCATTGTGAAGTGCATTGTCTAGATCTAGACAACCAACTTCACATTCACCTTGCCATGTCAACTTCATGTTTTATTCTACATATTCATGCAGCATTGGAGAAGAATTTTTGGAATAAAAGTTTGTCATTCCTATGTGGCAACCATTTTTTCTAAACTCACAATAGGTTTGGCGATCTCTAATGATTGCTCTTACGACTTTTCTTATTGTTTTGTTCTGCATGTATTTTGTTCCTTGATACAATTATGGCAGTAACCCCATTTATGATGCATAAAAATGTCTACCTACTGTTGTGGAACGCTTGTCACCCAGTTTGCCAACTCAGGCGGGTTTGGATTCTTTGGAATTGCTTATTAAAGGCTTGCTTCTGTTTTTTTTTTTTTGGAAAGCAGTCCAAGAGTGACTGTTAAAATACTATAAAAAAGAAAAATTATGAGTAAGTTCAATTTGGGAATATCCTTTTTAACAACAGCCGCACATATGCTGTTCATTTATGGGCTTTTGGAAAGTAGCAACAATACCAAACAAAGCCTTACAATTATCGTTACCATTTTGACCAGTCTCCGATAGCTAAACTAGCGGTGTACCAAATAAGATTCTTTGTCATTTGGTAATAACAATTTATATATCTTCTATAACATAACATAATGAGGTTTCAAAATGGTTCAAAAGTGAACCGTCTAAGTCGTATGTATATCATGGTCTATTTTATTTTTAAAAAATTATGTAAAAAATTATTATTATTTTTTAAAAATTTGTTATATATATTCAACACGGGAAATCAAATTCAACCAAATAATAAGAATATATCTCACCTTAACAAAAAAGAATTAGAAGAAATATTTAACTATAATTTGATAATATTTTTATTATACGTGCAAAGCACATGCATTTACTAGTTTGTTTAGTTTGTTTTAAAGAAAGTCTAGAAGTTATTAAGCTTATCAAATCCATTTTTTTTTACATAAATTTTCACTATTATTTTTTCTTTCTTTTTCTGAAATTCCCAAGATCTTTAGTGCATATATAGTTGGCCATTTACAATAATTTTATTTTTTTAAGGAAATAATAATTTTAGAATTGAAAAAGTACCTTTTACCAAACACCTACTATTTTTGTCAATAACTTTCATCATGTATTTACCAATAACTTTTAACAACTTAATGGAGCTTTTAACATCAAGTTTGATAAAGTTACATAAATCCTTATTAGACTGGCAATAGCCGCACAACTTAGGCAACTTTTGAAATAGGATTTTGTTAACATGTGCCCTAAGGACACATGTTATGGATAATTAATGCATAAATTTTTACTTTGAAATTTGTTATCTACATGTAATAAACATTAAAAAATATAATTTTTTGCATTGGAAATATCATCAAAACTTAATGCGATAAACTTTTGTATTAAAAAAATTATTTTAGGGGATCTTAATAACATTTCCAATGCAATAAATTATTTTTTTAATGTTTATTGCATGTTGATAACAAATTTCAAAGTAAAATGACTGCATTAATTATCCTTAACACAAAACCCTTTGAAATAAGCAACTTTTGAAACAAGCAGAAAGATGTTGTCAAAAAGTTGGTCCAAAATTGAACCGACAAGTTTTTGTTTGAGTCGTTATTATCAAACAACTGTTGAACCGCTTTCCAAGAGAAACAAAACCATAAACAACTTGTAATAAACAATCTCAAACCCCTGTTGCATTTAAAGTCCAAATATTTGTCATTTCAACAATATTGTCTAATCCTAATACTGTCAATTTGGATTATAAAATCCTAGTCAATACTGGATTTTGAAATATTGACGATTAGCTCATATTTTGTACAATTGAAAAAATGCATTAAGTTAATAAAATGAATATTTAAAAATATTATTACTAAAATTTATAATATTGACTAAATAATAATTATTGTTAATTGGAAAGAATTTAAGGGGGAAAAAGAAAGAAAGAGAAACCCATGCCGAAGAAAAGATTATATTATCTTTGATAAGACAAAGAGAATGGTGAGAAAATTAAATACAACATCACCATATTTAATTATCCTCCTATATTCAGTATCTTAGTTTATATCTAAAAAGCACGACATAGGACCTTAGACACTTCATAATACACTATAAAATACCAAAATAAATACCATGTACATGTCATCGTGCTATTACGGTACTTCGTGTGTATTCATGTAACATAATTCGGGTAAAGTGCATTTAAACCCTCCTTAGATGTCACGAAATGCAAATAAAGACTCGATGATCCGAAAAAGACAGTTACGAACGAAAATGCTTAAATCACTCCCCGCTGTTAAAATCCGTTAAAAAATGTCTTAAAAGACGATTTTGTCCCTCCCCTCTCCCCCCCCCCCCCCCCCCCCTCTCTCTCTCCGGTGGTGGGGGGCGGGTCGGGGGGGGGGGGGGGGGTCGGCGATGGCTGGTGGAGGAGGGGGGAGGGGTTCGGGGGGCGGGTCGCCGGCGGAGGGAGGAGGGGGGGGGGGGGGGGGGTGAGGGGGGAGGGGGGAGGGGGGCGGGTCGCCGGCGGAGGGAGGAGGGGGGGGGGGGGGGGGGGGTGGTCGGGGATGACCGGCGGAGGGAGGAGGGGGGGGGGGGGGGGGGTGGTCGGGGATGACCGGTGGAGGGAGGAGAGGGGGGTCGCGGTCGGGTCGCCGACGGAGGGGGGGAAGGGGGGGTAGGGGCTGGTAGGGAAGGGTGGGGGGTAGTTTAGGTAGTTTCTATTTTTTTTTTTTTTTTTTTTTAAGACTTAACGACCATTTAACGGATAAGGGCCATTCTAAACAAAACAGATTTTTTTGGAAGTGCAAACTGCTTACGTTTTCTAAGAGGTCTTATTTTGCAAACGAGACAACTCTAGGGAGGGTTTAAATGCACTTTACCCAACATAATTCTATATAAAAGTGATATTACTTTACCAAAGAAGACTTAAAGAGGAGGAGACAAACAAAATGTACACCATTTTTTAATTAGATATTTACCTGACGATTTGTGGTCGCATTGCTTTAGAACATAATTGATTAACCAATCCGATTCGAGAATTGGAAACTCACTTTGAGTGTGAGTTGTGTTGAAAATCCGGTCCAAATTGATTCGAGATAGATGCTAAGTTTGGAGCATCCATTGAGTGACGGAGAAGAGGAAAAACAGATAAAAAGAAGAAGAAGTTGAGAATTGAAAAGGAAAAAAAAAAAAAGGAGAACAGGCGGAAAGGAATTGAATAAAATGTTGAGAATAAAATAGTTATTTTATATCATTAATCGAGTAATTTAGTTAATTTTGAGACAAAGAAAGGAAAATGGGCTCTAAAAGCAAAATATAAGATGTTGGGGACTTGTCTATAAATATGTATAGTAAGCTGCAGGGAGGGAAGGGTGTAAGTGTAAAAGGACCTCATGTGTGCCTAGATCCTCGTCGTTTCTAAAAACACGGAAGAGAGCAAGAAAGGAAGAAGAGATCTGTCCAAATTTCCGATTCGCCATCCATGTCCACTACTAGGCTCTTCCTCTTCCTCTTCTTCTCTCTCCTACTCTTGGTCCCGTCGTCGTCATCTCCCTCCCGCGATCGCCGGAATATTCTTGCCTACAATCCGGCAACGAAGAGGGACGGCCGCCGGGGCGGCGGCGGCGGCGGCGAGCCGGTCCCCGACTGCAGGGCGTTCGCGTCGAGAGCAGAGTGCGCGAGGAGCTCCAGGTGGTGCCGCTGGTGCCGGAGCGAAGCGCTGGACGACATGTGCTTCAGCTCCGCCGAGGCTTGGCGGGTCCCCCACCAGGTCTTCTCCTGCGACTCCGCATCTAGCTCTTGATTCCTTGCTTCCGCTTCTCTTTCTCGTTCTTCTTGTTGTTGTAATTTACTAATTTTGTCAGGAATTGTTTAGATCTGGTGGCAGCTGTAGCGAATTTGATCGATTCCTGCAAATAACTTATAAGATCTGACGCTAATTTGGAATTTTTTTTTTGTGTGTGTGTAGTATGTGGTTTGAATCCTTTAAGTTCAGTAGGAATTGTTGGGTCGTGTTTTTGCACATCACATGTATGATCTTTGTAATTTTATTGCCATCAATTTAATCTTTATAAAGAAAAGTTCATTTAATTATCATTATTCACTTTGGAGTAGACTTAGCGAACGCACGCTATTTTTTAGATGCTTGCAAGATAGGAAATTCCGAAGGGGTTAATTGGTTTGTCAGTAGCTAACGTTAGCTTCTAAGCAGAGCCTTTTGTTGTTAGTATAGATAGAGATATTTTTAACAAATGTCTCCGTTCAAAATATGGAAACTAGCATATACCTACACTATTTTAAAACAGACAAAATCTCGGTTAAAATAGTGGGGGTATAGCTTAACTGTTTCGTACAAAAATGAGAGTCTTTCTTAGTTTTTTAAAATGGTGGGGGTATATGCTAGTTTATATATTTTAAATGGAAACATTTGTCCCTTCTAAATATAACCACCTAGGTAGGAAACACAAACGTATTTCAAACGCGTTAGAGACACCCCAAACTCTAAAATTGTTGTTTGTCGCAACATGGTCTAATGGATATGGTGAAATGGTGCTAGATTGGTCCTCCAAAATACAATGTTCTTATATGTGATTTTAAACATAATGGCCTACGAAGCACGGACACTCCAAAATATGGTACGGCTGTTAGTGTCCCCTCCCTTCAGCCACGACAGTGACACTCCAAACACCAAAGTTGTGTCTGTTTCCATGCCACAGTTCAGTGGATATGGTGAAACTAATGGTGCTAGAGTGGTTCTCGAAGACTAATTTTGTGATAGTTACTATATAATATAGGGCATTAACTTCACTGTTGTTAGAAACATTACTGAACAGGTTCACAGGTTATTAGTTGATTATCCCCATCAACAAATTCGTGCCGTTTTTGGTTAGATATTAGCATTTTCTAGATTAGACTACTTAATTAAAACATAACAGTTTTGCATTTTGCATTTTGTCTTTTTTTGAAAGCAGAAAAAGTTAGGGGTTATTTATTCAAAAAAAGAAAAGAAAAAGTTAGGGGTTATGAACGTTATAAATGACTTAATAATTAATCAGTTATTGCCATATTGGAGGGTTATTTATAGTTGTGTGGTACTAAGATGGCAAATTGTTATCATACTGTTCTGAAGTCTTCAAGTGCCATATCAATTTTACATGTGACATGGCATATAACTGATTGATGAAGATAAATTGATAAATAGTGCATCTTGTGGAAGGCTAAGAGCCTAAGACATTTTGTAATCTTGCTTTTTGTATTACAGCTCAGAAGAATCAAAATTGTGTAAACCTATTTTAACCAAGTGAGTAAATTTGAGTAAGTTCAAATAGATGGCTCACTTAGGTGCACTATTGTATGATGTATCTAACGATTTCTGTGTACAGAAATGTCGCACGATGAACATGAAAGACTCTCATTAAGAAAAACATTATTAGAGGAGTGATTCAAACTTGGGATTGTTTTAAAAAATCCTGGTGACCGGAGGGAGGTGGTGGTGGTGGTGGCTCTTATATCTTAAGAAATGTTATTACAAGTTCGTTTAACAGAAAAGTTCATCTAATAAAACAACTGGACGCTAATTGTCTTTAGTGGAGATAAAACAAAAGGTAATTTTTTTAATTTGTATGATCTGTTTCATGCTTCAGAGATTCCTGAAATATGAGTAAACTCCAATAGATGGCTCACTTAGGTGCACTATTGTATGCTGTATCCAACAATTTGCGTGTACAGAAATATCGCATGATGAAACATGAAAGACTCTCATTAAGGAAAAACATTATTAGAGGAGTGGTTAAAATTTTGGCAGTTTTGAAAAATCCTGGCAACCGGAGGGTGGTGGTGGTCGTGGCTCTTATTTCTTAAGAAATGTTATTACAAGTTCGTTTGACAGAATAAGTTCATCTAATAAAATAACTGGACGCTAATTGTCTTTAGTGGAGATAAAACAAAAGGTAATTTTTAAGTTGTATGATCTGTTTCATGCTTCTTAGATTTCTGGAAATCTAGAAACAAGGTACAACTGTGTTTCAGAATATGTGTGACATATTTGAGCATTTTGAACCGGCGTGGATGTGATGAATAATTTGTTAATATGGCTCTACATTTAAAATTAAAAGTTACACAATCCAATAGGAACCTTTAAATTTAAACTTGGATCGATGGAATTAGCTAATAAAGGGGTAGAGAAAACATAGTTATTTTTGGGAGACAATGATCTGTCTTGGAATCTCTTTCAGTAGAGCAAGAATTAGTATTATGAGAACCACATAAGACACAAGTTAACGAGGAGTAGGACACATTTAGGGTCTCACTGTTGTGCCATTAGTTAGCAAACCGGCTTTTGAGGCCAACAGCTTCATTAAGTAGATGCATGCTAGAAGTATGTCAACACAGTCAAAACAGTGTTTTCATTCAAGTTGTTTGAAGATGATTGATACATACAATTGGTCATGGTTGGCTTGATGGCAATTGCCCTCCTTGTGAAGGCTATAGTGAAAATATAGCCCAAGGAAATGTATTTGTTGTTGGAGTGGGTGGGGTTCCCAACCTATGTGGAGAAGACCCCGGAGTGCGACGAGCGCCGTTCGTGTGTCGAAGAAGCTCGGGAAGTGGGCGACGTAGAGTCGCTGCTGCTGTTGCTGCCCAGGGGGAGATTCTGGAACAGGGGATCCGAGTTCGGGCCGAACTCGGTCCCATGGCGAGTTCGGGCCGAACTCGGTCTGGCCACTCCAGTACTGTGGGGTGAGGTTCTGGATGCTTGACACAGAGTTCTGGCCGAACTCTGTGTCGTCGGGGGCTGAAGCAGATTTTAGGATGAGTTTTCATCATTGGATCTAATCCAACGGTCCAGGTTGGTTGCGGGATTGGGGAGTTATATTGAGTTTTCTCAACCCTAATTCATAATCGCAAGTATTGGGCAACACAAGTTTGAGAGAGAAGGAGGCAAGAGTGCCATTGCAACTTCGGAGAAGAAGACGGAGGATCGAAGGTCGTTTTTCGAAGGAGATCGTGTTTCGGGTAATCTCTACTCGTCGTTCTCGTTCTTCGTAGCCTTGTGATCATTGTTCTTATCTCTGAGTGTTGTGGGGATCCGATTTGGATCGGAGGAGTTTGTAGAGGGTGTAATTCTTCTATTCCATTAGTGGAGGCTTCTCAGGGTTGGACTCCGATCGTCCCGTGGTTTTTTCCCGCAAGGGTTTCCACGTCAAAAATTCTCTGTGTCTGCGTGGACTGTTTTTGTGTGGTTGTTTTTGGGTTCGTGCGTTGTATTGCTCGGTCCTCTCGCAGGTACTCTCCGGTTTGGGGAAAGGTTTCCGCGTTTCTTTCCCAACAGAGTGGTATCAGAGCTTTTGGGTTCGAAGGGTGTCAGGAGTTGACAGAGGAACCAGAGAGGAGAGATGGACGCGAAGCCGGTGCGCATGGTGAACCTTAATGGCACAAACTATCATTATTGGCGGAGCAAGATGAAGGATTTGCTATTTGTCAAGAAGCTGCATCTACCCGTGTTTGCATCCGAGAGGCCCAGTGATAAATCCGAGGAGGACTGGACGTTCGAGCACATACAGGTGTGTGGGTACATACGGCAGTTTGTTGATGAGAACGTGTACAACCACGTTGCCAATATTGAGCACGCGAAGACGTTGTGGGATAAGCTGGAATCCTTGTATGCGAAGAAGACCGGGGTAAACAAGTTGTTCCTGATCCGAACGATGATGGGTCTGCGGTACAAGGATGGGGCGTCTATTTCGGATCACTTGAGTGAGTTCCAGGGCGTGGTTGACCAGCTATCTTCTATGGGAGTCAAGTTCGACGACGAAGTTCAGGGACTGTGGCTGCTGTGTACCTTGCCAGACTCGTGGGAGACCGTACGAGTATCTATGATCGCTTCTGCTCCAGAGGGCGTGGTCAGTCTGGAGTTTGCCAAGAGCGGGGTGTTGAATGAAGAGATGCGGAGACGTTCTCAGGGCACTTCATCCACATCCCACCACTCAGAGGCATTGGTTTCAGAGAGCCGCGGAAGGGGCAAAAGCAGGGGTCCAGGTGGTGGCAGAGACAAGAGCAGGGGGAAGTCCAAAGGTCGGTACGAGGACTCAGAGTGTTACCATTGCGGTAAGAAGGGCCATATCAAGCGGAATTGTTTCGCTTGGAAGAAGGAGAAGAAGGGCGACAAGGGGAAGCAAGAAGAGAACACTACAGCGGCGGCCTCGACGCATGGAGGCGATGTGATCGTCGTAGGTGATGAGGTCATTACTAACCTCGCCTGCGATGACAATTCTTGGCTGGTGGACTCAGGGGCTTCAGCGCATGTATCTCACAATAGGGCACTGTTTGCCACTTACACGACAGGCGACTGTGGCGTGTTGAAGATGGGCAACGGAGATGTGTCGAAGGCGGTTGCCGTTGGAGATGTGCATTTGAGAACGAAGACGGGCGCGGTTCTTGTTCTCAAGGATGTTCGTCATGTCCCTGATATCCGTTTCAACCTGGTGTCGGTTGGAAGGTTGGATGACGAGGGATTCTTCAGTCTCTTCGGGAATAGTCAGTGGAAGCTTTCCAGAGGTTCGTTGGTGATTGCCAGAGGAAGCAAGAAGTCCGGTCTCTACTATATGGAGGGGAGCGCACAGGGGACACAGGAGGTGAACGCAGTCAGTGATGCGTCTACCGAGTTGTGGCACAGGCGGCTCGGCCATATCAGCGAGAAGGGGATGAGCTACTTGGTGAACAGGAAGGTGATTCCGGGACTCAAGTCTACAAAGTTGGAGAAGTGCACGCACTGTTTGGCTGGGAAGCAAAATAGGGTGTCTTTCCAGAGTCACCCAAGTTCGAGGAAGCCGACGTTGCTCGAGTTGATTCACTCGGATGTCTGCGGTCCTATGAAGGTAAAATCTCTTGGTGGTGCTTCTTACTTTGTGACTTTTATTGATGACTGTTCCAGGAAGGTTTGGGTCTATGCCTTAAAGACCAAGGATCAGGTGCTGCCTACTTTCAAGGAGTTTCAGGCCTCCGTTGAAAGGGAGACGGGCAAGAAGTTGTTGTGTGTTCGGTCCGACAATGGCGGCGAATACATCGGTCCCTTTGATGCGTATTGCAGAGAGCAAGGGATACGACACCAGAAGACTCCGCCAAAGACACCTCAGCTCAATGGTGTAGCGGAGCGCATGAACAGGACACTGATGGAGAGGGTGCGGTGTTTGCTGTCAGAAGCAAACTTGCCGGGCAGTTATTGGGGTGAGGCTCTTCTCACAGCTGCTTATATTATTAATTTGTCTCCTAGTGCTCCTTTGCAGGGTGATGTGCCTGATAAAGTATGGTACGGCAAAGAGCCGTCATACAGTCACCTGCGGGCGTTTGGTTGTAAGGCCTTCGTGCATGTACCGAAGGACGAGAGGACCAAACTTGAGCCGAAGACGAGGCGATGCGTCTTTGTCGGCTACGGTCGGGATGAGTTTGGCTATAGACTCTACGACCCAGTGGAAGGAAAGCTCTACAGAAGCAGGGACGTGGTGTTCGTCGAGGATCAGACCATGACCAACACTCAGGACTCCGAGACGCCTTCTGAGGCTGAGGAATTGCCTGAGTTAGAGTCATTTCGCTTCGAGCAGTTTCCAGAGGACATCGCGGAGGATCCAGTTATGGGGGAGCCGGTACATGGAGTTGCTCCCAACCTTGATCATCAGCCTGCTGATGGTGGTCAGGGTGTCCCTCAGGAGGATGAGCATGCCGGAGAGGTAGTTCCTGAAGGGGAGGAGGCTGTCGGTATACAGCCAGCACCAGTGGCTCCACTGAGAAGGAGCAACAGGGATCGTCGACCATCTACGAGATACTCGCCGGATGAGTATGTGCTACTGACTGACGGGGGAGAGCCCGAAAGTTTCGCAGAGGCTATGGAAGACGAACACAGGCAGGAGTGGATGGTGGCTATGCAGGAGGAGATGAGTTCCTTGCACACCAATTCCACTTATGATCTGGTGCGGTTGCCAAAAGGCAAGAAGGCTTTGAAGAATCGATGGGTGTTCAGAGTGAAGCAGACGGATGATGCTACTCGCCCTCGATACAAAGCGAGGCTGGTAGTCAAGGGCTACGGTCAGCGGAAAGGCGTGGATTATGATGAGATCTTTTCGCCTGTCGTCAAGCATTCGTCTATTCGGGTGGTGCTAGCGTTAGCAGCCAGTCTCGACTTGGAGGTCGAGCAGATGGACGTGAAGACGGCGTTCCTCCACGGTGATCTTGAGGAGGAGTTGTACATGGAGCAGCCGGAGGGATTCTGTGAGAAGGGCAAGTCACATTTGGTCTGCCGGTTGAGGAAGAGCTTGTATGGTCTGAAGCAGGCTCCGAGGCAGTGGTACAGAAAGTTCGAGTCGTTTATGGGGGAGCATGGTTATGCACGGACGACGTCGGACCATTGTGCATTTGTGAGATATTTTGCCGAGGATGATTTCATCATTTTACTGCTCTATGTGGATGATATGCTATTAGTGGGTCGGAATGCCACTAGGATAGCGGAGTTGAAGCGCCAACTGGGCGCGGCCTTCTCTATGAAGGATTTGGGCGCAGCGAAGACTATTCTTGGGATGGAGATCAGCCGAGAGAGAGAGTCCAAGCTGCTACACTTGTCCCAAAAGAAGTACATTCATCGGGTACTTCAGCGTTTCGGGATGGACGGGTCGAAGAAAGTGAGTTCCCCCCTCGCGGCTCACTTTAAGTTCACTGAGGAGCAGTGTCCATCTACCGAGGACGAAAAGGAAGATATGGAGCGGGTTCCATATGCTTCAGCTGTGGGAAGCCTGATGTATGCTATGGTGTGTACGAGGCCAGATATTGCTCATGCAGTTGGTACGGTTAGCAGGTATCTTTCGAATCCTGGAAGGGTACACTGGAGTGCGGTCAAGTGGATTCTACGATACCTTCAGGGCACTGCCGGTTGGAGACTTTCCTTTGGTGGTGACGAGCCGAAGCTGGTCGGGTATACCGATGCTGATATGGCTGGAGATGTAGACACGAGGCGGTCGACTTCGGGCTACGTGATGATGTTTGCGGGAGGAGCAGTATCGTGGCAGTCGCGGTTGCAGAAGTGTGTTGCCTTGTCGACGACGGAGGCGGAATACATTGCGGCGACGGAGGCTTGCAAGGAGCTGTTATGGATGAAGAAGCTGTTGCAGGAAATGGGACTGAAGCAAGAGCAGTATACTTTGCTTTGCGACAGTCAGAGTGCTATCCACCTTGTGAAGAATCAGACGTTTCATAGCCGGTCCAAGCACATCGAGACCCGGTATCATTGGATACGGGATGTGGTTGAGAAGAAGGACGCGGAGCTTGAGAAGGTGCATACAGACGACAACGGAGCTGATATGTTTACGAAGATTCTACCAAGGGGGAAGTTTGAGTACTGCAGGCAGATCGTCGGGATGACGACGTCCTCCCCATAGTTGTGAAGGGGGAGATTTGTTGGAGTGGGTGGGGTTCCCAACCTATGTGGAGAAGACCCCGGAGTGCGACGAGCGCCGTTCGTGTGTCGAAGAAGCTCGGGAAGTGGGCGACGTAGAGTCGCTGCTGCTGTTGCTGCCCAGGGGGAGATTCTGGAACAGGGGATCCGAGTTCGGGCCGAACTCGGTCCCATGGCGAGTTCGGGCCGAACTCGGTCTGGCCACTCCAGTACTGTGGGGTGAGGTTCTGGATGCTTGACACAGAGTTCTGGCCGAACTCTGTGTCGTCGGGGGCTGAAGCAGATTTTAGGATGAGTTTTCATCATTGGATCTAATCCAACGGTCCAGGTTGGTTGCGGGATTGGGGAGTTATATTGAGTTTTCTCAACCCTAATTCATAATCGCAAGTATTGGGCAACACAAGTTTGAGAGAGAAGGAGGCAAGAGTGCCATTGCAACTTCGGAGAAGAAGACGGAGGATCGAAGGTCGTTTTTCGAAGGAGATCGTGTTTCGGGTAATCTCTACTCGTCGTTCTCGTTCTTCGTAGCCTTGTGATCATTGTTCTTATCTCTGAGTGTTGTGGGGATCCGATTTGGATCGGAGGAGTTTGTAGAGGGTGTAATTCTTCTATTCCATTAGTGGAGGCTTCTCAGGGTTAGACTCCGATCGTCCCGTGGTTTTTTCCCGCAAGGGTTTCCACGTCAAAAATTCTCTGTGTCTGCGTGGACTGTTTTTGTGTGGTTGTTTTTGGGTTCGTGCGTTGTATTGCTCGGTCCTCTCGCAGGTACTCTCCGGTTTGGGGAAAGGTTTCCGCGTTTCTTTCCCAACATTTGTAACAGCATAACAGCATAAGCCATTGAATGAGGAGCAATCTGTTGGGCTGCTGCTGTGTCAAGAAATTTCCACCTTTTGATGCTTTGCATATATGCTGCAGAGAGAGAGAGAGAGAGAGACTATGTAGCCTAACTTTGCGAACCAAACTAGGCCTCAGAAAGCAAGTTTATACTCAGTGATCCAAAAAGAAATTTAATTAATACCATGTAATCCATTGTTTTAGGCAGTGGCAGAGGCAGATTGTGTTGCAAGGATGGCAGTTCGCCATCCGTAAATACTGCAAGGCCTCGTTTGGTTCGCGGAATGGAAAGGAAAGGAAACTGATTCTTTGTTATTTCCTTTCCTTTAGGAAATTATAATTCCTATAAACTTTCAATTCCGGTGTTTGGAAAGATCGGGATTATAGCCGGAATATATCTTTAATTTCCATTATAGTGTTTGGTGTTTGTAAGAAAAGGAAACAAAATCAAGTCAATTTTCCAAAAATACCCTCGTGCTAATAAAAATAATTATTACTTAGAAATATTTTTGTCTAAAATATATTATGGATAAAAATGGTAAATAATATTATGAACATGGATATTTTGGTCAAAACTTTTTGTAATAAATGCGGAAAAGTTGGAGGAAAAGTGATTCCTTAGATAAATGGGAGGAACCACTTTCCCCCCTATTTTCCTACCTCTTGGGAATCATTTTCCCTTTCCAACAACTTTCTTTTGGCTCCCAAACATAGGAAAGGAATCACTTTCCTTTCCCAAGCTCAAATTTCGGTAACCAAACGAGGCCCAAGAGTGTAGGGTGGTTTTTTTTTTTTTTTTTTTTTTTACAGAAACTGCATGAGTGTAGTGGAGTTCCATGTTTGTAGAACGGAATCCGAAATCCAAACCACTATTGTTTATTATATACTAGTAAATGCACGTGCTTTGTATGTGTGATAACGTATAATAAAAATATTACCCAATTATAGTCAAATATCTTTTCTAGCTCATGTGGTTAAGGTGGGAGGTTTTGTTCTTGTTTGGTTGAGTTCGATTTCCTATTTTGAATATATATATAACAAATTAAAAAAATTTCAATATTATTTTACATAATTTAATTTTTTTAAAAGAAAATGATTGATGATATACACGGCTTAGTATTTTCAAAAAAAAAAAAAAAAGATATACACGGCTTAGACGACTCAAACTTGAGCTGTTTTGAAGCCACTTTATAATAGTAGAGATTATATGATCAACGAGCTTGACCTCATAGTTTATGGATCAATCTTTGTTGTATGACTTGAGTTTAGGGGTGAGCATTATTCGATTTTGGACCGAAAACTGAGTCGAACCGAATGAGAGGTTCGATTTTTTAAAAAATCGGTTCAGTTTTGTAAATACTTTAAAAAAAATTGGTTTCGGTTTTGGATTTTGGTTTCGGTCCAAAACCTATAAGACTTATAAAATTATGTAAATACCCTCAATTATATGCATATTTTATGTTAAAATGTGTATACTTTTAGAACAACAATTCTATGTATGTGTTTTGAAGTCCAACTTTGATAATTTAATAACTAGTCCAACTTTGAATACAATTTTGAAATACAACAAATGCGTGTATAAAATTATAATTTTTAATATAATTGAACCATGATCCCAACTTTGAAACCGGAACCATTAAACAATAAAATTTTCCAACCGAACAAACAGAATCAATTATTCGGTTCGGTTTTGGATTTTTTTTAAATTTTTGGTTTATTCGGTTTTGACTATTTCAATAAACTCACCCCTACTTGAGTTCCAAACAAGTTTTTATAAACAGAAAATTCTGACCTAGTTCCCATCTTAATAGAGTTTCTTAAAGATCAGTGATAACAACAAACAGCCAGTAACATCAACAAGACAGTGAGATCTTCCCTAACTTAGAAGCTAAGACAATATACAGATTACAGATGAACTGAAATCTTTACCATTACTCAAAGTGAAAGGGCACACAATGTATATTCTTGAACTGCATTCTTGATCTTGATGTTTAGGCACTATAATCTTTTTTTTGTATCTCTGGCGTGCTGAACCATTCCTATAACTATTAAATATTAACAAGTAAATCCCAGTTGCTTAGAAAAAAAAAATTAAAAGATTCCTTAGGAGAAAATGATCCTTGATAAAATTTGTATTAGCCTCTCCAAATCTTAGAACCCTACTCCTTGTAACAGTAAATGTATATGATTAAAAGAGTTGAGAGAGATTTTCAAGTCCTCTAGAAGAAATATGCAGTCTTAAGATACATGCACCATTAGCTAAAGTATTTAAAGTTTACAATTTGTACGGGAAACACTCAAAATAAATTACCAGCCATCAACATCTCCATCAAACAAATCGAGTAAGAAGCATTATTAAGATAAGAAGTTCACTTGGAGTCGCAATATCAAGTTTAAGAGGGACCGGGGGAGTGTTAATTTGTTAGTCCATTATCGTTTGACTTTGTTTTGTCACTGACGATGAAGAGGGTTGAGTGTGGGTGTGGGGGTGGGGGATCATGCTTGGTTTAAGGGTTCGTAGAGGGTTAAGGGATGAAAAGTTTAATATTGTTTTGTCTATTTTTCTCAACCCTCCAAATCGGAGGATTAACAAGGAAAATTGAGAGCTTGTTGTTTGAAAAGTCGTAAATACTCCTTATTTTGACAAATTCTAATTAAAAACTCAATCAAATCTAATTTTATGCCACATGTAATGAAGGTATTTAGATAACTACTGCATTTTTTATTAATTCTTCTCTCACTCATACTACAATAAGTAAAAGTTATTAAGCATATCTCACTTAATTCTCTTTCCAATCCAAACAAGACTATATGTTCTTCTTAGTTCCCCTCGTTTAACTTTCCTTCACTTAATCTCACTTAAGAGTTAAGTCTGTTTTTTTTCCCTCAATCCAAGCAAAGCCCGAGAGCCCTCAATTTATAGGATATTACAAGTACTCTCCTCTTCCATTTTGTACACAACAAATATTAGCTTAGTGTTGTAATAAAGTTTCTTTCTTATCATTATTCTACCAAATTTTTTTTCTTTACATTCTCTCTCTCCAAATTAGTTCTTCAGCACCCTAATAATTTAGCAGTTAGCACAGTCCGAACTTTCCAGCCTACTTGTAGTGGAGCGGACGTCCGGAGGGGCCGACAGTGTTCGAGCCCCCCAATTGTGTGTGTGCGTGTGAGAATTAAAAAAAAAAAAAAACAAGGTTTAGCAGTTAGCACAGGGACCTCAAAGAGTAATCAAATAAATAGAGAATCAATCTTGAATGAACAATAATGAAGCCCACTAGTAATACCCAGTAATGGGCCCGGCCCATATCAGGCGATTGGCCATTGACAAAGTTACTGCAGTTTTATTGATTCGTTGTCCTCCTGTATCAGGAGGGCCCACTGGGGGGTGATGATTATGGGTGGATGGATGGAGTGGCTACGGAATCTAGAGCCGGCTCTACCGGGGTCTCATGTGAAAGTTTTGTAAAATTTAACGGAAAATTTCAACAGTAGCATTAAAATTTAATTAAATTGCAGAAAAGAAACAAACTTTGTAAAAATTTCAAAGTCAGCATCGTCGCGCCCCATTTTTGGGCGTGAAAAATTAACCACCCTCCACCTGGCATCGTCCGTGAAAAAAAAAAATTAATAAAAAAAAGGGCGCCCAAATAAGGGGCGCCAAATTTGTTTACTCTCCGAAAAAAAAAAAAAAAAAAAAAAAAATGGGCGCCCAAATAAGGGGCGCCAAATTTGCTTTATTATTTAAAAAAAAAAAAGCGCTCAAAAAAGGGGCGCCGAATTTGCTGTGTTCCCTGCATCCCAACGTGTTCCCTACGCTGTTCCCTATTGTGCACTTTTGCACAGATTAGCGGAGAAGATTCTCCCGTCCGTGCCTTGATTAGATGGATCTCTGCACTTGGCAGAGATTCCCGCAGCTTTTGACCAAGGAAAAATGTTCGGGACTTTTGTATGGTAATGCATCTGCCATCTTTAAGTAGGAACACAACTTCACAAGCAGAGAAGGAAAGAAAAGAAAAAGAAGAAGAAGGAGGAGGAAGAAGGAAGAAGGAAGAAGGAAGAGAAGAAGGAAGAGGAAGATACATAAGAAGAAAGAGGAAGAGTAATACAGTCAGTTCGAGGAGAATTTCTAGAAGGTTAGTAAAAAAAAATTTTTGTATTAGTGTAGTCTTAGAGATCCGAAAAAAAAAATACGCCTTAAAAAAGGGCGTATATTTTACTCAAATTAATGTATAATATTTATCTTTAATTTATAGATGGATATTCAAAATGACGGTCGGATACCAGGAGGACCTACAACACAGGGTATTATGCAGGAACGAGTCCGTCACGTTTCAAATCTGGTATTCGACGGACAGGTATTTTAGTTAAAGTAAAATATCATTATTATATTTGAAAATTATAGGCAGTAAAAATTTTCACCTTATTTAGTTATATGATTATCCAACGGTAAAATTACGTGAGCATGGAGACTGGCGCCACGGATGGAATCTTACAACTCGACAGAATGAACTTGTTTCATCTTTTGGCTTTTCCTACGTTGACGTTATTCGTCTAAGGCGTCACGATAGAGATCTATTGTTGAGTTTGATAGAGCGGTGGTGGCCAGGACGCAACACATTTCAGCTTTCCTTCGGTGAAATGTCGATCACTCTGGCCGACGTGGCCATGATTTTGGGGTTACCGATTACTGGTAGTCCTATATATTTTGAGGATGATAGAAGTGTTGGAGATCTGATCAGAACATATCTTGCTGTGGAGCCGGAACCGGATCAAGGTACTATTTCCGGGATCAAAATGACTTGGCTGCGAACTACTTTTATGCATGTTCATCGGATTGGAAATACACCGGTACCTGTAGACGAGCAACGGGTACGTTATATACTTTTCTATAATTATTGTACTATATAATATAGTTTTAATACGTGTTTATATTTGCAGCTTGTATGTTGCACTAGAGCTTATTTACTAAGTCTGTGCGGTGCGTTGTTATTTCCAAACGGAACCGGAAATAAGGTTACTGCAAACCTCCTTCCATTTTTTGAAGACTTACAAACTCCTACAAAGCATGCATGGGGTGCCGCAGTGTTAGCCTATATTTAAAATTCGATGACTAGTTTTGTTACTGTTGGATCGGAAGGTGCTGTACACAGCAATATATATGTGGATGTATTACACTTATACAGGTATAATTAGGAAAAAAATTCTTCATAAATAGTTATATAAGTTAGAAAATTGATATCGTTTTTATTGTCTATTAATCTGCAGCTCTGGTCATACGAATATTTTTATATCGGTAGGCCACTTACTCGATACAGTGTAGATGAGCGGGTCATGCCCGCAGGAGTGAGATGGAATTCAGATGATGTAGATACAGCTCACGGACTTACTAAAGTGGTCTCAATTTATCGTCATCTATTTGACACAATTTCTGCAAATGAGGTTAGTTGAACCTATTAGTTATACATCTTTATCACACTTTATCTAAATATTGGATGTTTCACACTACTTTCATATAGGTCGAATGGCACCATATGAGTGTACCTCAAAATGTGATTGATGGTGCACTTGAAGCTAGTATGCACAGATACTACATCATCTACCATTCTCATATCATGTTTCATCCGGCTGATCGAGTCATGCGACAGTTTGGAATGAAACAATTTATACCACAAGAACCCTTGGCTGCTAGTCGGAGCAGAGGGTCAGTTGCATCGCGGGCTCGCTCACATCTTCCGGGTTGGGAGAACAGGTTTGAGACGTACGGGGTGGAACATTTGTCTCAACCGATGACATCGATACTTGATTGTAAGTCATCTCATGATTTTATAAATACAATTACTTTCTTATATTTGTCATGCTAAATTATCTCTATTGCAGTGCAAGGTAGTGAATCCTTCGTACTTTGGTATGGGACCCCCCGCGTCGAAAATCGACGTTGGCAATCATATTATTCTGGGTAACATATTGATCAAGCGGCGGACGAGGGCACATCCCAACCTGGTTGTTCGCAGTATGCTTCAAATGACTTTGACTGGGAATCTTATATGTACAACGCGGGAGCATCATTATTTGACACGCCCCCGTCTTATCCATCTACGCAGACACCCCAGTATGGAGGGGATGACTTCCAGCCATTGCCAGGGGAGACACCAGAAGAAACGGCAGCTCGAAGAATGCGATTAGGTCTTAGGCCAGTTCCCCGTAGGCATTATGACACAATGAACAGAGGTGAATGATCAAAAGCCATGTTGTATTCTCTTGTGCAAATTCTCATGTTGTATAAATTTCTGAATCATTTAAATTTCTCCTCTTGCAATCATTTAAATTTCTCCTTTTACAAGATCAGAAAACATTTAAAAAATTGACAATAACAAGATTACATAACATTTAAGAAATTTTAAAACTTACAAGATTACAAAACATTTTAAAAAAGCACACATTTACTGTGTCGGTTGTCTTGTGCAATTTCTCCTGTTGTGTCCAAGTCCGTTACAATTGCTGCAATGTAGATCTCTTGTCGGCAACTCCTTTGTCATAAAACGATTCTTTTTAGGTCTGCCAGCTCTTCGTCCAACTTTAGGTACTCCAATTTCACCTCTTACCAGTTCACCTTCAGGAGTGTATGGAGATGGAATTGGTTCCATACAAGACGCATAAACACGTTTAAGTGTTTCAACAGAAAATTGAGCAGGATAATAACTTTCAATCTGTAAGTTAGTAGATTCGCAGGCAAAATAAGCATGTACACATGGTAAAAAAGTGTGTTGCCAACGAAAACATGAACATGTTCTATTTTCTAACTGTACCACATAACACCTACTTGTTTCATGATCAAATATTTCAAATAAATAACCTTCAATACGCAACATTTGAAAATGATGTTTCTCTCTTTTTAGGCGAGCCATAGTCTTAAGCATCCTTGGACAGAAGTTGTTGTCCATATTTTCAGCATTTCGTCGATGCTTTTCATGAATTGTTATGATCTTCGCTCTAATACCGTCAAGCAATGTTGTTATTGGTTTATCACGCAAATTCTTAATCCAATTATTAAAACATTCTGCAATATTGGATGTGTTGATATCGAGTCTAGAACATGGTGCATAAGCTGTTATCCAATGTGAGAAATTACGATTTTCATCATTGGTACCAACTATCCAATTAAAGACACGAACATCCGCGGACTTGATTCTTTCAAACCATTCTGTTGCATCCACAATATTATAAGATCGAGCAAGTTTATCCAACCATTCTAGATATTTTGGTTTACTACTGCACTGACTTTTCATATTTTGTTTAAAATGCTGAATGCAGAAAAAATGTGGAGATGCAGAAAAAATGTGGAGATGCAGGAAAAGTATCGCGCATTGCACGAATTAATCCTTTTTGTTTATCTGATATGAATGAAATACTATCCCACCGGTCAAAGAAATTTTCAAAAGAAATCTTCAAATTGTTTAAAAACCATGTCCATGATTCGGTATTCTCATTTTCAGCAATACAATATGCAATAGGATATAACTGGTAGTTAGGATCATGTGCACATGCCACAAATAAATTACCTTGATATCTTGATGTCAAAAATGTTGCATCAATACTAATTATAGGTAAACAACCACTTAAAAAACCGTCTATACATGCCTTAAAACAAATATATATTCTTTGAAATACATTATTTTCTACGGTCTTTAAAAAACATTTGCTACCCGGATTTGTTTTCGCAATTGTCAAGCAATATCTTTCAAGACTGCCATATGCATCGATATAACTACCGTTGATTTCAGATAATGCAAGTTCTTTGGCTCTCCAAACTTTAGAATACGTAATATGTACTCGATAATCTCTAGGTATATCTTTTACAATATGAGATGCACTATAGGAGTGGTTATCTCTAATTTTACCCATTATTTTTTCGCAAATCCATGCAGCAGTAGTATGTCGATGATGTCCTCTTGGTAACACACCGGTACACGAATGTCGAGATTCAAATGTACGAATCTCAAAGATTGTACCGTTACCAATTGCTTTAGCATACACTCTCCAACTACAATCTGGAGAGTCACAGATGTATACAATTCTTTGATAATTGTTATGTTTAGCTCTACAACTAAAATTATGAAGAATTGCTATATCACTAATAAAATTTCGAAATGCATAAGATGAAGGAAATTCTTTTCCAACAAATAACTCAGGGGTGCTACCATCTAAATTATCATCATTATTGTCTAAATAATAGTCTAAATCTTCCACTAAGTCGTCACTATCAACGTCATCAACGTTCTCTTCAACTAAATTTACTTGGTTTGAAGTGCTAGGACCAACATGAAAATTTTGGCTGTTATAAACAGGTTGACTAGTAGAAGGAAGATTTCTGCTTATATTTGTTAATGCTTGATTAATATAAATCTTAATACAAGATGCACCTATATTATCCTGAATAACGAAGTTCCATGCTTCTTCACTATCTATTACTAAGAATGTATCGGTAAAAAAATATCTTATTACGAAATCATATGTAATAGAAAAACGTTCCACGATAATATTACGTATATTTTCTAAGGAGATATTAGGATAGGTAGAAATTAGATTAGTTGTACCTCCTTCATAAGATAGTCCACTAAGTGTACCTCCATGGTAGCAGATCAATGTTAATGCTTGATCCATGAAAAAAAACTAGAAAAAGTCGTTGAATGTTGCAACTTCTTTCTGAGGGATTCTTCTTGACACCAGGTGGTGATTTGGAGATGATTCTGCTTGAAAGCTTCACTGCGGAGGAGAAAAAATTTTGTCTCTGAAAGTTAACTTGAGAAGTGAGGGGATGAATTGAATGTGAAAATTTTCAATAAGATGATTTCTATATATAGACAGTATACATGTAAAAATAGCCGTTGTAAAATTATAGTAGTCGTTGTAAAAAGCATAGTACCGTTGTAAAAGCTATGTAGCCGTTGCGCATAAGTTAAAAGCCAAGTAGCCAGTAGCCGTTGGACTGGGTACATTAACTTGCAAATTTGGCGCCCCAAGTTTCGGCGCCCTTTTTTTTTTTTTTTTCTCTTTCCCGCTCGCCAAAATTAAATGTCCCCGATGTTTTTTTTTTCCCAAAATCGGCGCCCTACTCTTGAGCGCTATTTTCTTTTTTTTTCTAATAATATATGCAAATTTGGCGCCCCTTTTTTGGGCGCCATTTTATTTTTTATTAATTTTTTTTTCACTGACTAAGTCGGATTAAGGGGGTGAGTTAATTTTTCACGCCCAAAAATGGGACGCGACGATGCTGACTTTGGAATTTTTCCAAAGTTTGTTTCTTTTCTGCAATTTAATTAAACTTTAATGCTACTGTTGAAATTTTCCGAAAATTTAAAGATATTTTTAAATTTTTTGGAGCTTTTATAAATTATATTTTTGTAAATTTTAGAGGATTTTTGTAAATTTTTGGTGGTTAGGTCTATGTGTTGGCCGTCTAGACTTGGAGCCGGAAGGAATCCGAGCAAATCAATCCATATTAACTCTCTTTTTTCTCTGGTCTTGGTGGTTATGATTTTTTTTTTGAGATACCCGGGTATACGCACCGAACTTTGTGCATGCTACATTACATGCTTGTTTGGCTCACCGTCCTTCAACTCCCACAAAATTAATAATACACCTCCCTGGCTCGATCAACTGATCTTTCGTTATCCAGCCAGAGTCTTATACCTCTCATCGGTAACCACAAAAGTCACTTGAGTTCGGTTATGATTTTCAACATGTTACTCGCTGAAAGGAAAGTAAAGAAAATCAATTCTTTCCTCTTTAATTCTCATTAAAAAAAAAGTTTCGGATGTTTGGAAATGTCAAAGAAATTTGGAGGAAAAGTGAACTCTTGGGTGAGTGGGAGAACTTTTTCCCTCCTATTTATCTTTCTTGTGACATTTTTTTCTCATGCTCCTTTACTTTAGCATCCAAATACAAAAAGTTAAATAAAAAAAAAAAATCTTTTTCAATGTTGACTCTGAAAAAAATACAATTATTTTTATTTTTTTGTTTCTTTTTTCTTTGGCATCCAAATAAAAATAAAAAAAACTTTATTTCAATGTCTGATTCCGTGAACAAAACGTGACCTAATATGGACTCAGCTTAGATTGTTGTTGAACAATACTACGAGTTCTCACCATGTTCATGTTTGCAAAAGGAAAAACGAAGTGAATATGGACTCAGCTTAGATTGTTGTTGTATATTAACATTTAAACAAATACCCACTTTTGGAACTCTCATCGACCCTGGACTTTCCAAAGACAAATTTGAGCCTCTGCATTTGGTTAAAATCAATTCTTTACTCTTTCTTTTCCATTAAAAAATTATATATATATATATATATATATATATATATATATATATATATATATATATATATATATATATATATATAATTTGTTATGAGGAAAGGTTATAAATATTGGAAAAGAAAGTAAATTATTGAGGTAGAAAAATGAATTCTTGAGAGGATGTGGAAACCATTTTCATCCTTTTTTTTTTTTTTCCCTCTTTGAAGATTATTTTTTTACAGCTCATTTTTTTGACATCCAAATACAAAGAATAAATAATTTTTTTTTTTCAAAATTATGATTCCGCGAACCGAACCAAACCAAACTAGGCCTTAGTATAACCGAGGGCTATCGAAACTATAAACTTTAAATATTTAAGTTCCGACTAACGAGAAAAATCTAAAAAATATTACTTTAAACTGTTCTATGAAAAGAGTAAGTTGGGGTATGAATAATGGCTGCCAACCTTAACTTACTCTTCCCCGTTCTATAAGACTATAACCGGTCGGTCCACCCATGACTCTCTCTCCGTGCTGCATGAAATGAAATAGAACGATGCTACGTTGTCCGCAGGTTTGGACTGCAGTCCTGACCTGCGGACCAAGTGTCATCCTTTAATTGGGGAGGGAGGGAGGAGGTTGGGCTCCGAAGGCAGGAAGGGGGGCCTGCGAGGTGGTGACACCCGACGTGCGGGCACGCATGAGATAACCTCCCGTGGACCATTTATTATTTCCGAAATGAGATATCGTCGCGAGTCTGCGACCAGTCATACTCCGTCACCAAATGCTGCGTTGCGTAACCATCCTTGCCAACTCTAAACCAGCTGTGGTCTAAGCCTCTGACCGCGAATAGAAATCGACAAAAAAAAAAAAAAAAAAAACATGCTTCCGGAGAGAAGACTGGAGCTAGCATGCTAATGCTATACTACAAAAAAAAAAAAAAAAAAAGTTGAACGCGTTATCATATTCCCTTTGTTTCCCGACTAAAAATGATTCTCTGGTAAACGCATCCACGTCGCTATCACCCCCCAATCTTCATTAACGTGTGGGCCTAGAAACTTAAATAATTACATTTCATACCTACACGAGACGTTCCATATCGGTCTGTCTGGGTACCATCTTATCAGAGTCAGAGAACAAGATATATCACAAAAAACTCTACTCAGCTAGAAAGTTTTTTTTTTTTTTTTAAATGTCTTTCTAGATTACGCCATAGCCATGTATTCATGTCTCACTTAGAATAATTTTTATATGATACCAATTTTTTTTTATTATGATAAATTATTGGATTATTTTGTATAAGGGTATCGAATTTAGTCCTAATTAGAGACTTTAGGTAAAAGGTTTGTCCATTTTAGACTTTGAGTACTCGAATTTTCTAGTGACGAAATTGGACTTTCAGTAACAAGATGAGTCGTTTAATGACGTATGTTCGTCATTAAAATGTGTCACTGAAAAGTTCGAGTAGCCAAAGTCTAAAACGGACAAACCCATATAAGATCATAAATCTGGTACTCTAATACAAAATTATTTTTTAACCGTTGAACATTATCTTTTTTTTTTTTAAAAATCTTCCTTACGTATAATTAGGGGACTCGAATCTTGTCGGTCCCTTCGGATGTCCGTTCTAATACTACCAGGTTAGAGAAATCGGACACCGTTGAACATAATCATAATATGATAAATGACAACAATTATGTACATGATATATATATAGATTTTGTCAGGTACAGTTGGAAAACTAGTTCGGATGTATCAATTATAATCAATGGGAGATGCTTGGTGCAATAATAAAGAGTGCCATTATATTTAGTCAAACTTCCTACTGCAATGTGAAATGGATTGACGTGGAAAGATGTGGGAAGTGGACGAGAAGACATTGGTGGAGGAATGGAAACTGGAAAGGAAAGGTGCCCCTACATTTTATACTACTAATGATATTGTTGCTGTCATCTTAGACTCATTTGTTCCTGTCCCAATTTTAATGGTAGCTTAGTTTCATATGTCGGTGAAGATCGCAACTAATTATAGCAAAATGAATCAGTGATTAAAAAAAGAACTATTGTACACTTGAGGAAAGACGGTCATGCTTTTGACCCTCTCTTCTCAAAGGTTTCTAACAATGGTCAGAGTCTATGAAAACATCACGAAAATAACACCATGGAAGATAATAAAATTATAACATTTATGCAAGAATCAAGACATACCAAACACGCGAAACACGCGTATATATATATAGGGTGATCACACAATCGTCTCGACAAATTCTAATATTATATTTCTAACTAATAAAAGATTGATTACAATTGCGTGTTTAGTCATTTATCCCAATGTTTCAACACCTTACAGATACATAATAAAACCACACATGAACCTTTGGACAATCTTTCTGAACGAAACAGACGACTCTTCGAACATATATTCTTCTCCAGCCGTCTTAAAGAGCGAGCATACAAGTAAAGTATGAATTTTTCGTAGATTTTGGTGGAGTGTATCTCTGAATCTTCTCAACGAGCACTTAACAGTTGCAACCACCTTAGCTTCAATTAAATTAGGATTGGAAAAAACCTAAATTAACCTAAGCCTAATCATGGTTGTTTATACCAATCCAACGGTCCAAAACAGTACCGAGTACCGAGGGTGGACCAAATTGCTCCAAATTTTTGCGAACAATATACGACAAGTATACCGTCAGTATATTGTGCGAACACTAAAATAGATTTAGAACAAAAACGATAAAACTAGTATATTGATAGTGTAATGTTGATGTTGTTTTTACTTTGTTTGAGCCCTAGTTCAACCACCGATACTCTCCGTCTTTTTCGTCGCAACTCCTATCGATGTTTCGCTACATTCTAGATTTTCTCTCGCTCCTCGAATCAAGACTGGAATTCCAACATAGAGGGGTCAACTGACCCCTCTCAAAATTTTGGCAAGTAATAGTTACATCTATATTCTGGTTCACCCCGGCTCTTGTATAAGAGACTGTTGACCCTCCTCAACTTCCGTCTTTGTCAGCTAACTCCCCTCACATAATATCATTCTTGCATACATATGAATATATTTTTCTTTAAAAATATGTTCTATTAGTGAGCACGTAAAATTAGGGGTGTGAATCGATCGGCGGTCGACTTATTTGGTCACAACCGAAGTCGAACCGAAGTTAATCGGCTTGAAAATAAGCAAAACTGAACCAAACCAACCAACTGGTCAGTTCGGTTTTGAAACCGACCCACTTGGTTCGGTTTGGATCGATTCGACTTGGTCGGTTTTCATCACCAAAAAAAAAATGGACTGTCATTATACTGATGCTTATTTTGTTATGTGAAACTTCAGTCATCACAGGAAAAAGTGTTATTGTGGAGGAAGGGTGTGTTTGGTTAATGAATTTAAGGAATCGGAAAATAAAAGTTTTTCAATTTTTTGTTTGGTAGTTACAAACTTGAAAATTATTTCTCTAACAAAAAAGAAGAAGAAAAAGACTAAAGAAGATGGTTCATCTCAGAATCCACGAGATTGATTTGACCTTCTCTTTTTCCAACATTTATTACAAGAATTAAGACGATAATAATCATATTTAACTATTGCATTATGAATTGCTATGTTGTTATTTTTATTTTAAAAAATAAAAATATTATTGAAACATTGATATTTTTTGTATCAACTGCAAACACTGTAATAAAAATTAAATTTTTTTTCTTGAACGCATTTCTTGTTTCACCAAATACACTAAACAAATCTGACTAAAATCTTAATTTCTCGTCCCGGTATAAAAAGACAATAATTAATTTTCCTTCCGAAAACTAAATGACTGAAAACATGCCATATTTGTACACTCGGTAGAGTTGGATCAATTAATTCCCACAGTCGCTTTGGATAACAGCTTTGTACACACATATCATCCGACTGTCGATTAATTTTGTCTCAAAAGAAAAAAAGAACACACTCACATCTAGAATACTGAAAAAATGGTCAAAGATTATTAGACCACATGCCATCATTTTGGACCATGTTCAAGTGTCAAACAGTGTTCTTCAAGGACATAATTCATAAATACAAAAACGAGCATATGCCAAAATAGGTAAAACACGTGTCTTTTTTTATTTATGTCCGTTGGCTCGTTGGCTCGTTCTCCCACACGCCATTTTACATTTTAATGTATCTACACAGATCAAGGTCAAGGAAGGAACCGCATAGTAAATCACGGTGCCATATGTCCCTTTCTTAGAGCATCTCCAACCCTATTGTCTTGTTAAGTATTGTGAGTCTTAGGTGGCTCCTATGTGACATGAGCCACAAGACAATGTCTTATTTATGTGGCAAAATTATATCTCAAAAGACAATGAGATAGAAAAGCTCTCTCCAATGCAAAAGTATTGAGGAGACAATAAAAAGTATTTTTTCCAACTTCCAAGGCAACTCCTCCACTTCTTCAACTTTTTTATAAATTTTTCTATTCATAATTGATGATGTGGAGACAAAGTCATTGTGAAGTGCATTGTCTAGATCTAGACAACCAACTTCACATTCTCCTTGCCATGTCATTGCCATGTCAACTTCATGTTTTATTCTACATTTGCATTGGAGAAGAATTTTTGGAATGAAAGTTTGTCATTCCTATGTGGCAACCATTTTTTCTAAACTCACAATAGGGTTGGAGATGCTCTTATTGGTCGGTTTTGGACCCCACGATAGCAGGAGGGTTGGGATGTGTGTGAAAGGTGACCTCCAACCAATAGGGGGGCATGTGGCCGCGGTTTAAACCGCGGTCCTCCCTCGATCTGGAAAGCTTTTTTTTTTGTTTGCATTTATGTCGACATGCTATTTTCTTTTATCTGATGTTTCTAAAAAAAAACAAAAATATTCTTATAATTTTTTTTTAAAGTTAGTGAAGGTATATACTAATTTTTATATTTTGAATAAAAATATTTGTTAAATATTTTTTTTAAAAAGATAAATAAATAAATTATTCTGCTACTAATATAAATTATTCTATCAAATCAAAGTTCAAAAATGTCTTTAAGGTGCTTAGAGGCTTAGAGGATGATTCAAGGCCTCGTTTGGCTCGAGAAATTACAGGGTTGAAAAGGAAAAAAATCATTTTTTTTTTGTTTGGGTGTAAAAAAAATTGAGTTGGAAAAGAAAGTGATTCTCAATTAAAAAAAAAAAAAAATAGAGAAAAAAGTGGTTCCATCCATCCAATAAAAGATTCACTTTTTTACCTTTAAATATTTATTTTTTCTTTCAATTTTTTTGACATTTTCAAACACCAAAAAAATATATGAAAATTATAAATTTTCAAAGTTTTTTTCTTCTTCAAGGAATTGATTTCCTTTCCTTTCCACTCCATTCCGCGAACTAAACGAGGCCAAATAACAAGTCCTTGTTGGATACTTAATGATGTTTAATGGTTAGGTTTCCTCCAAATGTCCTTCAACTTGACATCCAACTTTAAAAGAAGATGATTTTTGATTGCTGAGATGAGCTACTTGTGCCGACGAAGGTTGCAGAGAAGCAACGAAGTCACAAGAGAGATTGACTGCACTTTATTTTGTAGGAAACCTCTCCCCCAAACTAAGGTTGTGTTTGGTAGGAAGGATGAAAAACTGGAAGGAAGGAAAAAAAAAGTAGAATTTATTTTCTTTCCTTATCGAAAGGAAAACTCATTTCTTTTCTTTGTGTTTGGTAGCAAGGATGGAAAAGATAAGAGATGTATTTTTCTTTGTTTGTTATGGAAGAATAAGTGGAAGAAAAGAAAGTAAAAAATATAGAATTTACCCATTCTATCCTCAATTAATATCATTTATTTACCATTTGACTTCATGAATAATTTTTAAATAATACATTTATATGTGGGTTTAATTGTTAATTACTACAAGCATTCGTTTTTTCTTCCACTTTTGGGAGATTGGATTTCTTAGGTTATGAGGGAAAAATAATCCCTTCACTTTTCCTTCCTTCCTATTTTCCTTCCATACCAAAAAAAAATAAGTCTTTCTCTCCACTTTTCTCTCCTCTATTTTTCTTCCTTCCACTTTTTTCTCCTACCAAACACACCCTAAGTGTAATCATTGAAAAATAGTTCAAATTTATGCTAGCACCTTAGAAATATTCCCTATATGCATAACAAAATCAACTTCTTAAATGATTACATGCACTTAATTATATAATGTGGGTTTATGTCATAGTCACGACTTACGAGCCTTGTTAGCAATTCGGCAAACGAAAAATAATCGGGACGACAAAAGTACGAGTATAAATCGGCTCAATGTAAATAAAATATGTTCAAAAATTCGGTCAAATATTCGAAAAATAAAAATATTGAGATTAGAAACTTCGTACTCTTAAATATGTTGTCAAATTTTGTTAATTAAACAGATTTTTAGCACTTTTTTTTGCCAAATTTTTCAGTAAATTATATGAAACATGTTTTAAACTTTGTCTGCTTAAAATTTACATACTGATTTGAATCTGTCAAAAGTATGCAAGTATTATATGTTTATGAAAGATACGAAAAAATTTGCGTATAATACGAGTTTTATTCGGGTGATTGCTAACAAGACTTACGAGTGCTAAACATGGGAAGTTCTACAATATCACCTGGTCCAGTTTTGTGAGAAATCTGAAAACATAAAACAATTAAAAGAAAAACTTAGCAATAATTGGGAATGTTGAATGAGTTTTTTTCTTTTTCTTTTTGGTTACTGAAACAAATAGAGGATGATGCTTTTCATTTAAATATGTTTTCTTAGTTCAAGCAGTTGGAAAAGAAGCGCGGAAACCTTTCTCCAAACTGGAGAGTACCTGCGAGAGGACCGAGCAATACAAACGCACGAACCCAAAAACAACCACACAAAACAATCCACGCAGACACAGAGAATTTTTGACGTGAAAAATCTTGCGGGAAAAACCACGGGACGATCGGAGTCCAACCCTGAGAAGCCTCCACTAATGGAATAGAAGAATTACACCCTCTACAAACTCCTCCCGATCCAAATCGGATCCCCACAACACTCAGAAGTAAGAACAATGATTACAAGGCTACGAAGAGCGAGAACGACGAGTAGAGATTACCCGAAACACGATCTCCTTCGAAAACGACCTTCAATCCTCCGTCTTCTCTCCCGAAGTTGTAATGGCACTCTTGCCTCCTTCCTCTCTCTTTTCTTGTGTTCCAATGCGTAATGAATTAGGGTTGAGAAAACTCAACTTAACTCCCCAATCCCGCAACCAACCTGGACCGTTGGATTAGATCCAATGATGAAAACTCATCCAAATTCCCGCATCAGCCCCGACGACACAGAGTTCGGCCAGAACTCTGTGTCGAGCAAACAGAACCTAGCGCCACAATTCTGGAATGGCCAGACCGAGTTCGGCCAGAACTCGGCCTGGGACCGAGTTCGGCCCGAACTCGGCTGCCCCGTTCCAGAACCTCCTTCTGGGTTACCAACAGCAGCAGCGACTCTGCGTCGCCTACTTCCCGAGCTTCTTCGACACACGAACGGCGCTCGTCGCACTTCGGGGTCTTCTCCACATAGGTTGGGAACCCCACCCACTCCAACAAATCTCCCCCTTCACAACTATGGGGAGAATGTCGTCATCCCGACGACCTGCCTGCAGTACTCAAACTTTTCCCTTGGTAGAATCTTCGTGAACATATCAGCTCCGTTGTCATCTGTATGAACCTTCTCAAGCTCCGCGTCCTTCTTCTCAACCACATCCCGTATCCAATGATACCGAGTCTCGATGTGTTTGGACCGGCTATAAAATGTCTGATTCTTCACAAGGTGGATAGCACTCTGACTGTCGCAAAGCAAAATATACTGCTCTTGCTTCAGTCCCATTTCCTGCAACAGCTTCTTCATCCACAACAGCTCCTTGCAAGCCTCCGTCGCCGCAATGTACTCTGCCTCTGTCGTCGACAAGGCAACACACTTCTGCAACCGCGACTGCCACGACACCGCTCCTCCCGCAAACATCATCACGTAGTCCGAAGTCGATCGCCTCGTGTCTACATCTCCAGCCATATCAGCGTCGGTATACCCAACCAGCTTCGGCTCGTCACCACCAAAGGAAAGTCTCCAACCAGCAGTGCCCTGAAGATATCGTAAAATCCACTTGACCGCACTCCAATGTACCCTTCCAGGATTTGAAAGATACCTGCTAACCGTACCAACTGCATGAGCAATATCTGGCCTCGTACACACCATAGCATACATAAGGCTTCCCACAGCTGAGGCATATGGAACCCGCTCCATATCTTCCTTTTCGTCCTCGGTAGATGGACACTGTTCCTCAGTGAGCTTAAAGTGAGCTGCGAGGGGGGAACTCACTTTCTTCGACCCGTCCATCCCGAAACGCTGAAGTACCCGGTAAATGTACTTCGTTAGGGACAAGTGTAGCAGCTTGGACTCTCTCTCTCTCGGCTGATCTCCATCCCAAGAATAGTCTTCGCTGCGTCCAAATCCTTCATAGAGAAGGCCGCGCCCAGCTGGCGCTTCAACTCCGCTATCCTAGTGGCATTCCGACCCACTAATAGCATATCATCAACATAGAGCAACAAAATGATGAAATCATCCTCGGCAAAATACCTTACAAATGCACAATGGTCCGACGTCGTCCGTGCATAATCATGCTCCCCCATAAACGACTCGAACTTTCTGTACCACTGCCTCGGAGCCTGCTTCAGACCATACAAGCTCTTCCTCAACCGGCAGACCAAATGTGACTTGTCCTTCTCACAGAATTCCTCTGGCTGCTCCATGTACAACTCCTCCTCAAGATCACCGTGGAGGAATGCCGTCTTCACGTCCATCTGCTCGACCTCCAAGTCGAGACTGGCTGCTAATGCTAGCACCACCCGAATAGACGAATGCTTGACGACAGGCGAAAAGATCTCATCATAATCCACGCCTTTCCGCTGACCGTAGCCTTTGACTACCAGCCTCGCTTTGTATCGAGGGCGAGTAGCATCATCCGTCTGCTTCACTCTTAACACCCATCGATTCTTCAAAGCCTTCTTGCCCTTTGGCAACCGCACCAGATCATAAGTGGAATTGGCGTGCAAGGAACTCATCTCCTCCTACATAGCCTCCATCCACTCCTGCCTGTGTTCGTCTTCCATAGCCTCTGCAAAACTTTCTGGCTCTTCCCCGTCAGTCAATAGCACATACTCATCTGGTGAGTATCTCGTAGATGGTCGACGATCCCTGTCACTCCTCCTCAAAGGAACCACTGGTGCCGGCTATATACCGACAGCCTCCTCCCCTTCAGGAACTACCTCTCCGGCATGCTCATCCTCCTGAGGGACACCCTGACCACCATCAGCAGGCTGATGATCAAGGTTGGGAGCAACTCCATGTACCAGCTCTCCCATAACTGGATCCTCTGCGATGTCCTCTGGAAACTGCTCGAAGCGAAATGACTCTAACTCAGGCAATTCCTCAGCCTCAGAAGGCGTCTCGGAATCCTGAGTGTTGGTCATGGTCTGATCCTCGACGAACACCACGTCCCTGCTTCTGTAGAGCTTTCCTTCCACTGGGTCGTAGAGTCTATAGCCAAACTCATCCCGACCGTAGCCGACAAAGACGCATCGCCTCGTCTTCGGCTCAAGTTTGGTCCTCTCGTCCTTCGGTACATGCACGAAGGCTTTACAACCAAACGTCCGCAGGTGATTGTATGACGGCTCTTTGCCGTACCATACTTTGTCAGGCACATCACCATGCAAAGGAGCACTAGGAGACAAATTAATAACATAAGCAGCTGTGAGAAGAGCCTCACCCCAATAACTGCCCGACAAGTTTGCTTCTGACAGCAAACACCACACCCTCTCCATCAGTGTCCTGTTCATGCGCTCCGCTACACCATTGAGCTGAGGTGTCTTTGGCGGAGTCTTCTGGTGTCGTATCCCTTGCTCTCTGCAATACGCATCAAAGGGACCGATGTATTCGCCGCCATTGTCGGACCGAACACACAACAACTTCTTGTCCGTCTTCCTTTCAACAGAGGCCTGAAACTCCTTGAAAGTGGGCAGCACCTGATCCTTGGTCTTTAAGGCATAGACCCAAACCTTCCTGAAACAGTCATCAATAAAGGTTACAAAGTAAGAAGCACCACCAAGAGATTTTACCTTCATAGGACAGCAGACATCCGAGTGAATCAACTCGAGCAACGCCGGTTTCCTCGAACTTTGGTGACTTTGGAAAGACACCCTATTTTGCTTTCCAGCTAAACAGTGCGTGCACTTCTCCAACTTTGTAGACTTGAGCCCCGGAATCACCTTCCTGTTCACCAAGTAGCTCATTCCCTTCTCGCTGATATGGCCGAGCCGCCTGTGCCACAACTCGGTAGACGCATCACTGACTGCGTTCACCTCCTGTGCCCCCTCTGCGCTCCCCTCCATATAGTAGAGACCGGACTTCTTGCTTCCTCTGGCAATCACCATCGAACCCCTGGAAAGCTTCCACTGACTGTTTCCGAAGAGACTGAAGAATCCCTCGTCATCCAACCTTCCAACCGACACCAGGTTGAAACGGATATCAGGGACATGACGAACATCTTTGAGAACAAGAACCGCACCCGTCTTCGTTCTCAAATGCACATCTCCAACGGCAACCGCCTTCGACACATCTCCGTTACCCATCTTCAACACTCCACAGTCGCCTGTAGTGTAAGTGGCAAACAGTACCCTGTTGTGAGATACATGTGCTGAAGCTCCTGAGTCCACCAGCCAAGAATTGTCATCGCAGGCGAGGTTAGTAATGACCTCATCACCTACGACGATCACATCGCCTCCATGCACCGAGGTCGCCGCTGTAGTGTTCTCTTCTTGCTTCTCCTTGTCGCCCTTCTTCTCTCTCTTCCAAGCGAAACAATTCCGCTTGATATGGCCCTTCTTACCGCAATGGTAACACTCTGAGTCCTCGTAACGACCCTTGGACTTCCCCCTACTCTTGTCTCTGCCACCACCTGGACCCCTGCTTTTGTCCCTTCCGCGGCTCTCTGAAACTAATGCCTCTGAGTGGTGGGATGTGGATGAAGTGCCCTGAGATCGTCTCCGCATCTCTTCATTCAACACCCCGCTCTTGGCAAACTCCAGACTGACAACGCCCTCTGGAGCAGAAGCGATCATAGATACTCGTACGGTCTCCCACGAGTCTGGCAAAGTACACAGCAGCCACAGTCCCTGAACTTCGTCGTCGAACTTGACTCCCATAGAAGATAGCTGGTCAACCACGCCCTGGAACTCACTCAAATGATCCGAAATAGACGCCCCATCCTTGTATCGCAGACCCATCATCGTTCGGATCAGGAACGACTTGTTTACCCCGGTCTTCTTCGCATACAAGGATTCCAGCTTATCCCACAACGTCTTCGCGTGCTCAATATTGGCAACGTGGTTGTACACGTTCTCATCAACAAACTGCCGTATGTACCCACACACCTGTATATGCTCGAATGTCCAGTCCTCCTCGGATTTATCACTGGGCCTCTCGGATGCAAACACGGGTAGATGCAGCTTCTTGACAAATATCAAATCTTTCATCTTGCTCCGCCAATAGTGATAGTTTGTGCCGTTCAGATTCACCATGCGCACCGGCTTCGCGTCCATCTCTCCTATCTGGTTTCTCTGTCAACTACTGACACTCCTTCTGAATTCCAGAACCTGGCTCTGATACCACTCTGTTGGGAAAGAAGCGCGAAAACCTTTCCCCAAACCGGAGAGTACCTGCGAGAGGACCGAGCAATACAAACACACGAACCCAAAAACAACCACACAAAACAATCCACGCAGACACAGAGAATTTTTGACGTGGAAAACCCTTGCGAAAAAAACCACGGGACGATCGGAGTCCAACCCTGAGAAGCCTCCACTAATGGAATAGAAGAATTACACCCTCTACAAACTCCTCCCGATCCAAATCGGATCCCCACAATACTCAGAAGTAAGAACAATGATTACAAGGCTACGAAGAGCGAGAACGACGAGTAGAGATTACCCGAAACACGATCTCCTTCGAAAACGACCTTCAATCCTCCGTCTTCTCTCCCGAAGTTGTAATGGCACTCTTGCCTCCTTTCTCTCTCTTTTCTTGTGTTCCAATGCGTAATGAATTAGGGTTGAGAAAACTCAACTTAACTCCCCAATCCCGCAACCAACCTGGACCGTTGGATTAGATCCAATGATGAAAACTCATCCAAATTCCCGTATCAGCTCCGACGACACAGAGTTCGGCCAGAACTCTGTGTCGAGCAAACAGAACCTAGCGCCACAATTCTGGAATGGCCAGACCGAGTTCGGCCAGAACTCGGCCTGGGACCGAGTTCGGCCCGAACTCGGCTGCCCCGTTCCAGAACCTCCTTCTGGGTCACCAACAGCAGCAGCGACTCTGCGTCGCCTACTTCCCGAGCTTCTTCGACACACGAACGGCGCTCGTCGCACTTCGGGGTCTTCTCCACATAGGTTGGGAACCCCACCCACTCCAACACAAGCGAACTTTAATTCTACTTAATATAATGTTAAACTTAACCACACTGCAGACATAGCAGACAGACCAAGCTAAACCGTATTAGAAAATCCGGATAATTCGACCTATTTGATCGGAATGTACTAATTTAATGATTTATTACATTATCCACATAAGATATTAGAATATTATGTTTGTTAAAAATTTCTACCGACAATTATTGATAATTGTCATATACTATAGATTCGGCACAAAGCGCAATAATAAGTATGAATCCCTAAGATACTAACCTAGTGGTAGTGCGGGAGGGCGTTCGAGCATAGGTCTTGGGTTCGAATCTTCCTCTGGACGACTGGGTGGCTTTGGGCTATGGAAAAAGGACACCTCAAAAAAATATGAATTGCTCAGTGCAAAAAAAGTACGTTCAAAAATTCGATCAAATATATGAAAAATGGAAATATAAAAGTTAGAAACTTCATATTCTTAAATATGTTGTCAAATTTGGTTAATTAAACATGTTTCCAGCATATTTTTGTGCCGAATTTGTCAATAATTTATACAAAACACGTCTCAAACTTCGCATGCTTAAAATTTACATACTGATTTAGATCTGTCAAAAGTATGCAAGTATTATACGTTTATTAAAGATACAGAAAAATTTGCGTATAATACGAATTTTATTCGGATGATTGCTAACAAAGGTTGGGATCGACAAATATCTAAAGGCATGTCGGCAATGTACCACGATCTTGCAGGTCTGAGCGAAAGTATGAGTTTTTTGTCAACTATTTGATCAGATTTTGACGATCCTGATTGTCTCAATATTAGGAATTATGGGAAGATGATTATGTTGTTATTTCCTTATATGATTGGACGTAGACGAATGTCAAGACTTCGACAGAAGAGGCTTTGCAACTTTCAAGAATACGAAGAATGAGATTTGTGAAGTTCGTGTTGACTCGGATATAGATCGTTCGAAGAGATCCACATCTCCTCGTCTTTGTGTTCTTCTTCTCCTGTAACATCATTTTTTTTAACCTGTAAGTTATAACCTTTTTATGCTTTTATATCTTTGCTGGTTGGTCTTTTTCGTTCAATTTTCTTTGTCAAATTGACCGAGACCCCAAATGTCACTATCGGTCAGTATTGGGTATCGGTCGGTATCGGATCGGGACATGCGAAACCGTATCGGTATCGACCGTATCGGATCGGTGCTTTCAGATTGTTTCCTACGAGTTTCCTACGAGTTTTCAGCAATCCTAAACATAGGACTAATTTTTAGTACAAAATGTGAAAATTGTTTCCTACGAGTTTTCAGCAAGTCCCGACTTCGGTGACCTTCTTCCTTCACTCCTAGATCTCCTCCGGCAGGTGCTTTCAGATTTTTCTTTTATGGGAGGAACACTTGGAAGAGAATAGAAAGAAAAAAAAAAAGATGAAGAAAGAAATGTCTCTGTGCTATGCTATGTAGGGGTGTGCATCGGTCGGTGGTCGACCTATTTGGTCACAACCGAAGTCGAACCGAAGTTAATCGGTTTGAAAATAAGCAAAACCGAACCAAACCAACCAACTGGTCGGTTCGGTTTTGAAATCGACCGACTTGGTTCGGTTTGGATCGGTTCGACTTAGTCGGTTTTGATCACAGAAAAAAAAAAGTGGGCTGTCATTAATTTTTTGGATATTGATGCTTATTTTGTTGTGTGAAACTTCAGTCATCATATGAGGAAAAAATGGAATAAATGTCAATCAATGACAGGAAAAAAAAAAATCATATGCATTCAACCCGCATCAGCACAGCAGTGATGGAACATGAAAATATACATTCAACAAATAGCAGCTTCAGCTACAGCTTGCACTTTGTAGCATTGCATATCTATTCTACTATATAATAGGAAAACTTGATGGTGAAACTTTTGAATTCCAAAAATACCCTTACATGTCTATACTAATTAAAAATGGTTCATTAATTTTAATAAGGACAACTTAATTATGAAGACTACCCCTTGATCTTCCTAAAGAGTTTTTCTAAATTAACTAAAAGAATATTGAAATACGTGCCAGGCACGTGCATATATGCTAGTATATATATATATATATATATATATATATATATATATATATATATATATATATATATATATATAACCTTCTCCCCTCTCTGTTCTGATATAATGACTCCCAGTTCGTCTTGTGGCTCCTTGGAATCAAGAATTGTGGAGGACGAGGGTCCATATAAATGATGTATATATATTAAACAATTGTTATAGAGTTAGAAGGTTTTTTTTTTTTTTTTACTATATAGTGTTAATTATTTAAAAGTGCTCAAATAAGTGTGAGATCCACCAACGTAAGTCATTTATCTTTTTATACCTTTTTTGCACTCTTTTTTTTTTTAATATACTTTAAAGTGCTTATTCTATAGCTATATAGTGGCAGGCTCAAACATGATATAAGGTCCATGAGGTAGCTGTCTCGGATCCAAAATTTAAGAAGGTACAAATTTTTATACTATTTAATGTATGTAAGTCCGGTTTCGAACAAAAGTTCCAGCATACTCACTCTAATCCTTTTTGTCCCCGTAAAAAGTTGTACTTTTATTGTTTTATCTACAGAATTTTGTGTTGATAATACTATTGTATTATCGTCGAAGAAAATAACAATTATATGAATATTAAACTTTGAGGATACAACCTTTTAGAGTTCGTCTCAAGTCTCAAAATTTATACTTTATAGTGTAAGTGTTAAATTATATGATTAAATCTTAAGCGTATATAAATTGCTAGTTATCTTATAAATACAAAAAAAGATAATTTTAGGCCTCGTTTGGTTCACGGAAAGGAAATCAATTCCCATGTATTTTCCATAGGGATGGAAAAGTAGAATTCCTATCAAATTTCCTTTCCTATGTTTGGTTGGTGTAGGAAAGGAAAGAAAAAAATATATCATTGTTCCAACAATATCCAATGTCAACATAATTATAATGAAGAGTTAATTGGTAAAATAGGTAATAAATGAAGGCTACTTTTGTCATAATGTTTGGTAATTAATGTTGGGAAAGGAGGAGGAAAAATGAATTCCATGGGTCATGAGAGGAACCATTTTCCCTCCTATTTTCCCCCATGTCAGGAAAGTGTTTCCCAAATTTGTGGCTACCAAACAAAGGAAAGGAACAAGTTTCCTTTCCGGATTCCTTGAATCCGTGAACCAAACGAGGCCTTAGTCTTCATTAAATTTAAATATTACAATATGTCCAAGCAATTAGAATCCTTCATAAGTGAAAAACTCTTCGCCCAAATAATTTTTTATTCTGCATTTTTTTTATACAACAAATCCTAATTCTTTATTAAAATTTTATTTTTTTTCGTTCAAAATAATATTCATTTTGCTCAAAAAAGTTGAATTATTTGAATATTAGGTTTTTAGGTTTATCAATATTGAAGTTTCCATCGATGCCGTTGTTTGGATAAAAAAATATTTAATGATGAATTTTTTTTATTTGTAGTAGTTTGTGTTTAAAATAATATTATAGTATTTGAGTGTAAAATAATTATTTTATATATTTATAATACAATTTAAAGTGGTGAAAAATAAACAGTAACATCTTAAAATAGACTATATAGTTATGTAAAAATAAATAATGTTTACACTCTAAATTTTTAGTACTATACAAGTATTTAGTGTTATAAAGTGTCAGTATTGTATAGTCATGAAAACAAACAAAATATCCCCTTCCATGAATCAAGTGAATGTGTGACTGATGAACGCGACTGATGCTTACCGATATTGATATATACTTACTTGCTCAGCCGACACTACAGTTGGTGTGGGGACTTTCTCAAAAGTCAACTTCATCTTCGCTGGCATCGGATTAAAAATCAAGGCGAGTCCAAAGGTTGGGCTGTCCTAGTCAATTTGTAATAGTAAAATTGGAGGCGTCACTCATCTTTAAGAGAGAGAGAGAGAGAGAAAGAGAGAGAGAGAGAGAGAGAGAGGCTCTTTCAAAGTGCGATGTTTGTTGTTGAATGAACCAAATCGATCCAATACCCAAACAAGTTAGTAACCCAACATTAATTATTTAACACTCACATAAGGTTGGTTCGGTTCGATTTTAAACGGTTTTTGGTATAACCAAACCGTGAACCGAACCGAACCGATCGTTTTTAAAAATTTGCAGTCGAACCAAACCGACCGAACCATCGATTCAATTTAAAACCGATCGATTCGGTTTGGTTTGATTCAATTTGGTCGGTTTGACTTAATTGTGCACAGCCCTAGTGCTTTGCATGTAGAGAGTTTGTGCGGAGGGATGGGGCTGGGCCCCACACTATTTAATTTCTTTTTTACTTTGTTTCATTGAGACTAGTTGGGAGCACCCACAGCCCGGATGTGTCCGCCCCTACTGGGTTACTGTTACAGATTCGAAGAGTAACAACTAACTAAAAAATAAAAATAAAATTACATTCCAGTGGGGGCACCGCCCCCAACTGGCTTCTACGTGGATCCGCCCCTGGCGATTCCTATGTGGCAGGAGACGCAAGACAATGTCTGTCCTATGTGGCAAGATGATATTGACACAAGACAATGAGATAAAAAAAAGTGTTTTCCAATGCAAAAGTGTTGAGAAAAGAATAAAAACTATTTTTTACAACTTCCAAGAGAACTCCACCACTTCTTCATTTTTATATATAAATATTTCTATTCATAATTGATGATGTGGAAACAAAATTATTGTGAAGTGCATTGTCTAGATCTAGACAACCAATTTCACATTGTCCTTGCCATATTAATTTCATGATATATTCTACATTTGCATTGGAGAAGAATTTTTGAAATAAAAATTTGTCATTCCTAGTGGCAACCATTTTTTCTAAATTGGAGATGCTCTGAGTAAAACACTTGGAAAAGCCATCCATCAGTACCCACCAATGAAAAATTTGGACTCATGTACAATGTATAAAATATATATTTTATTATGTATATATTTACAACAAAGATGACATAATTAGTTGGGGAGGTTTTGGACTGTACGGACAATATAAAAATATAAGGAAAATGCTAAATCTACAATCAAATTCTTATAACATTTTTACAATCTCTCACTCCTTAAATATGGGTCCCACCTCCCCTCTCACGCCACTGCTATATGGACTCCATCCGACTCTACCATTTTCTTCTTTTCCAATCAAAATCTGACACGTAACGATTATAAAAAAATTGTAAACATTTGGTTATAGACATAGCAAAGTTCAATATATAAACCCTTACATACATACACCACCAGGCTCGGCCCTGGCTCCAACCAAGCTGATCGGATTACTGCCACACTTGGGCGGAACCACACTTTTGGACTAAGGTGGGCTCCACCATACCAATATATATATAATTTTTTTTCTATATAAGTCAGGCCATCCATGGCCAACCCACTCCAGCTCAAATTTCTAATTCCGCCGGTGCAGTGGTTTATTTGGATACGTAACATTCTAAAGTGTTGATGCAATTTTCGGACTCAACAAACATCGGCGTATGAAATATAGAAGTTTCAACAAGAGTGTCATAGTCAAAGACACTTGTTAATAAAGTATACTGCACATGTGACACATTTACACGTCCCAACAACACCGATATAGTAAAAAAACAACGTTAATGCTGAGCTAAGGGACTCTGGTTTGCAGAGTTGGGAGCATAAAACGGTCTAAATTTAAATTTGGAACCATTTCATTTATTTGATTGGTGGATATGCAAACAAGATTTACTGTAAAATGCCACGAACAGTAAATCTTGCCTACCACAATTGAAGTTTTGATGAACAGCTAATCTTGTCTGTCATAAATGAGAGTTTTAAAATCAAAAATTTTAGATTTTATTTTATTTTTAATATACTGAAAATTGTCGAGAAACTCAATTTCAGGATTAGTATTTATAAAAAATTCACCCGCATGATGGGTTTTATGAAATGCCCAGAATTATATATTTCCACGTTAAGTATTCCAAGATTCCCTTTAGATGTTCTGTATTTACAAAATTAATACCATAACTACCCCTCCGCACAAACTCAGATCTGGATTGCGATTCTCTTCTTCTTCTTCTTCACGAGAGATCTTAATTCCATTGCTCTCATCTTCAGCAGAGATCGCAAAGATCGTTTGTAGTTCACCATGCTTTTTTTTAGTCAAACTCCGATCATCGCTCATCTTCTTCTTCTTCTTCTCCGACAATTAGGTCAATTATGGAGAGAAAATCTTCTTCTTTTCCATAAGAGTTAGCATCGTTTTGAAAGAAGAACGAAAACTCTTGAATCTTTATTCATGTCAAATTTCTTTCCACAAAACAAAAAAATAAAAAAATAGGTTTCTGTCAACTGTTCTCCGTCGATATCACACGAAGAATAGTCATTCTCCTGCATTTTTAACCAGAAAAATGCAATTCTTCGTGTTGAATTGTAATGCCTGTAGTTCGTATTACGTATCTTGGAATACGTGTACGTATTTTATCTTGTATCGCATATCTCATGGCTTGGCTCGGTTTATTTTAGCTTGGTTCGGCTTAGCTTGGTTTGGTTTGCTTTTGGGTTCATCATGAACCAAAAGAAAACCCCCACCTACCACCACCACCCTCCTTTATATTTCTATCTAACTCTCTCTCTTCATTTATTCTTCTCCTTCACTTCTTCTTCTCCACCATTTACTCTTCCACCTACCAGGAAAGAGAGCTAGGCAAGTGCAAACTTGCTTCATGATGGAACTCAAGTTTTATTGTTCCATTCTCTTCCTTACTTGATTCTAAGCCTCTTTAGAACTTGACATTTTTGGATTTGATGGATGGATTCTTGTAGATCTAAGTTTGTAAACTTTTCGGTTTTTCTTGGTTTTGATCTCTAAAACTTGGTTATTTTCGAAAACTAGTGTTTCTATGTTGTAGAGAATTCAATTTCATGCAGTTTTGGCTTTTGTTTCGCTTGATTTCGACTTCGGATGAGGAAGTTATGGCCAAAACAATTTCTGGTCATTTCTATGTTCATCTGCAGCATGAACAGCATGTCGCAGAAGGCGCATGTCGCAGTAGGCGCATGTTGCAATGAGGCGCATGTCGCAGTAGGCGCATATGATGTCGCAGAAGGCGCATGTCGCAGTAGGCGCATGTTGCAATGAGGCGCATGTCGCAGTAGGCGCATATGATGTCGCAGAAGGCGCATGTCGCAGTAGGCGCATGTTGCAATGAGGCGCATGTCGCAGTAGACGCATATCATGTCGCAGAATGCGCATGTCGCAGTAGGCGCATGTTGCAATGAGGCGCATCTCGCAGTAGCCGCATATCATGTCGCAGAAAGCGCATGTCGCAGTAGGCGCATGTTGCAATGAGGCGCATGTCGCAGTAGCCGCATATCATGTCGCAGAAGGCGCATGGGCGCATGTCGCGGTAGGCGCATATCATGTCGCAGAAGGCGCATGTCGCGATAGGCGCGTATCATGTCGCGCATGAGCCGCATTAAGGCGCATGTCGCAGTAGGCGCATATGGTGTCGCAGTTGCATGCATGTCGCAGAATAGGTCGCATAATGCATATTTTGACTATTACTAACTGTTATATGTCCTAATTGGCTGAATTATTGCTCGAATTTCTCCCAACTCCCAACGTGGAAGTTGTAGATCTTTTCCTTAGCAGCAAGAATATGTCTCTAGTTATTTTATGCAAGTTTCTCTCATTCATAATATTGTAAGAATAAACACGATAATGGCCCGCTGTGGCGCACTCTTGACAAGTAAACTGATATGATATATCTCGGCATGCTGTTACGATAGCTAGCCTGACATGACAAGTATGAAAGACTTGGACACCGTGGGCGATTGTGTTTGTACAAATAAACTAGTACTGTCTTGTATCATGTTTAGGATGGGGACCCCTGAGTACCACGGTCAGGGGTACCTACTGAAATTGACTAAGGCTAATTAACTAGAATGATTCAGTAGTCATGAAGAGATTCCCAGCTACAGGCAATCCCGTTATCTGGGCGCATTCAGTGGACTTGTAGCCTACCGACGAGTAGGGCACATTTCCAGCACACAGTCATGTGTTGCATTTTTCCTAAATAGACATTCGACCTGGATAACCGGATGGTCTGCAGGGCTTGTGGCTGTTGGGATAATCTCATTGCATCTTGCTAGTAACTAGGCTTGTGATAACCCTAGTTAGTTAAAAGTATCAAGCCGTACTCTTGATTGGCCGTGGTTGATTGGATGTAGTTTATTCCATCTTAGTCTTATCCTGATCCTGTGCAAGATTGTGACATGACATGATTATTGGTACTTGCCTTAACAATAACGATCGGGGGTCCAGTTCTGTTCAGGCGAAGGGTTACAACCCCGGTCCTTGTTTGGTTTAAGGGTTGTAACCTGGCTCCCGGAGCAGTTCTGTGTCCTCTCTTCGTTTATTGTCTTAATGCAATCCCATGCCATGCTCGTCATGTTTTACCTTACCATAATACCATGATTAATTATGCTGGCCTTAGCAATAAAGATCAGGGGTCCAGTTCTGTTCAGGCGAAGAGTTACAACTCCGGTCCTTGTTTGGTTTAAGGGTTGTAACCTGGCTCCCGGAGCAGTTCTGTGTCCTCTCTTCGTTTATTGTCTTTACTGTACCAATAGTATTTGAGACGGGTTTCTATTCAGGTGAAGGACTGCAATCCCGGTCCTTGTTTGGTTTAAGGGTTGTGACCTGGCTACTTGAATAGTTTCCTCGTACTCAATTTACTGTTGTTATCTCTATTATTATCAGTTCTTTATTTATTATCTCTAATATTCTATTGTGATATGCTGGTTTTAGTTCCTAAGTGAAGCCTCATTTGTGGTACTTGCTCTTTCTGGGGTCTGACCCAGCTGGTTTTGTGTGGCCAGATATCGGAGCAGTACCAGAGGATCCACCTGTCTTCCAGCCCGATGGTGACCACCAGGCGTAACCAGGGCAACGAGTGGGTTTCTTTTGTCCTCCCACTCTATTTGTAAAATTATTCTTTTGAGGCGTTTAGCCGGCGAGCACGTGTTAGCTCGTATTGCACCTTTATTTACTGTCTGCCTACGGGCTGTAACATGATTGACAAATCCTAGGGTTGATCATGTATTGACTAAAACTCTTGCTAGTCCTAACATTTTGTACGACTAGCTTCATGATCATCCAATATGTAATGTATGGGACGCCTTACTATTGTATATTGATGCTCTAATATCTTGTGACTGCTACTACTTGCTTGTGATTGAGACAATAGGTTTGATCTTGACCATAGGAGACTGATGGATTGTAGTTAAACCCTCATATATCTAGACAGCCGTGACCGTATAGTGACGTGGATTCCATTTCATTATACGTAGCTGGCTATGTCTGCCCCCGCTCTCCAGTATTCTGGTTCTGGGACGTGACATGGTTTTAGTGGTGGCCCATGCAGGTCCTGTAATTCAAGATATGTGAGGGCTTACCGAATAGATGTCTCAATCAGTATTCGCCCTTGATCTCTGATCGTATCTTCAAATCCCTGAGAATCTTGACCTGATCACATGCTTGTATCGTTGATCTGTCATGGTCCTTCCTTATTGTTTCCTATGTCGTCTTCTTCAGCGGCATTGTTCCTGGACCTGCCGATCAGCAAGGCGGGGCACCTCCCGCGGACCAGCAGCGACCTGGAGATCAAGCCCAGCATTCAGGAGTAGCCTCCAGAGTCATGCCTACTTAAGAAGAGCCACCAGTTCAGCCCGTCCAGCCTGCAGAGCCTGATGATGGCACTTTGGTGGGTCTCATCAGGTCATTATTAGCTTCCCAAGATCGTTGAGGAGATGCTTTGGACCAGGCGGTGGCAGACGCTTTGACCAGAGGAGGTCATCAGGGTAATAGCGCGGCCAACAGCTTCAAGCGCTTGAACCCTCCCTTCTTCGATGGCAGTGAAGATGCGATCGCTGCAGATGCTTGGCTTCAGGACACAGAGGTGATTCTAAAAGCAGCCAGGATTCCAGAGAACGAGAAGGTGGCCGTAGTGCGCCTGCAGTTGTTGGATCTTGCCCGTAGCTGGTGGGCAGCGCAGGCCGATGGATTAGTGGCCCCTATTTCATGGGCAGTATTCAGGGAGAGATTCCAGACCAAGTATTTTGATGCTGTAGCTCGGTATGATCTACAGACGAGGTTCACCAATCTGAAGCAGATGGGCAGGACGGTCGATGGATATGCGGCCGAGTTCTCCAGGCTTAGTCGGTTTGCTCCCACCTTGGTGGCGACCGAGTTCGATAGAGCCCAGCGGTTCCAGCAGGGGCTCCACCTAGAGATTTTATTGGCGGTGGAGCAGTTTGAGCATCAGACTTTTGATGCAGTATTGAGAGCAGCCCGGAGGCATGAGTATACATCCCAGAGGATCGTGGATAGGACCGGAGGTCGGAAGCGATCTCACGGCCAGATGAATCAGTCTTCAGCACCAGCCCCGGCAGCCAGGGCTTTGACCATTGGAGCTCCGAGGCGGGCGGCCTCAGTGACGTCGGTTCAGCATTCCACCCCGACGCACCCTCAGCAGCAGAAACAGAAGCAGTCTTCTGCAGTAGGATGTTCACACTGCGGGAAGCCAGGACATGTGGTATCAGAGTGTCGCAGAGCACAAGGTTTGTGCTTGCTTTGTGGTGCCCCGAACCACAGGGTTGGGAACTGCCCGAACAGGGGGAGTTCATCCGCTTTCTCTAGTCCTTCAGTTAGAGGACCAGCACCAGTCCAGCAGCAGCAGCTGCAGTACCCGTTTCCGAGGCCATTGCCGACGCAGGCCCAGGCATTCCAGCAGCAGAGACCGCAACAGTATGCCCAAGCCCAAGCCCTGATCCAGAGCAGGCAGAGAAATTTTCAGCAGAGGGGACCCGCACCCAGAGGACATGGTCAAGTGCTGGCTTTGACCATGGGAGAAGAAAGAATAGCACCAGGTGAGGTAGTAGCAGGTACTATTCTCGTCAACACCTTTCCAGCTTCAGTATTATTTTATTCTGGTGCCTCGCATTCATTTATGTCTGCACGATTCACGACACGGGTAGGATTGGAGCCCGAGTCATTATCAGTGAGGCTCAATATACTTACTGGTAATGGACTTGTGGGAGTAGATAGAGTATTTTCCTCGTGTCGGATCGTAGTTAGCGGTAGAGAATTTCTCGCTAGATTGATAGAGTTCCCGATAGCCGATTATGATGTGGTCTTAGGGATGGATTGGTTGAGGGACCAGTATGCTAGGATAGACTGCCACATTGGCAGGGTTATTTTTAGTATTCCAGGCGAGCCAGAGTTTTCTTTCTCCCGAGGCGAAGTTGAACCTTCTCCTCCATTATTGTGGATGGCAGTAGCAGCAGTGCAGTTACCTCGGATAGTCGAAGAGTTTCCAGATATTTTCCCAGAAGAGCTTCCAGGGATGCCGCCAGAGCGAGAGATCGAGTTTACCATCGACTTGATTCCCGAAACAGCTCCAGTGTCAGAGAGAGTCTACAGGATGGCGCTATCAGAGCTAGAGATATTGTACAAGATGATTGAAGAACTCAGAACCAAGAGATTCATTCGTGCTAGTGGATCGTCTTGGGGAGTCCCGATGCTTCTTGTGAAAAAGAAGGATAGTACGTCCAGATTGTGTGTTGATTATCGTACCTTGAACTCGGTGACAATCAAGAACAGATACCCTTTTTCGAGGATAGATGACTTGTTTGATCAACTCAAAGGGGCATCAGTATTTTCGAAGATCGACTTGCGCTCAGGATACCACCAGATCAGAGTCAGAGAGCAGGACATCCCGAAGACAGCTTTCAGATCTAGGTATGGACATTGGGAGTTCCTTGTGATGCCATTTGGAGCAACCAATGCGCCGGCTGTATTCATGGACCTCATGAATCGCATCTTTATGCCCTATTTGGATCAGTTCGTGATTGTGTTCCTAGATGACATCCTGGTCTATAGCAAGAGTGAAGCGGAGCATGAGCAGCATCTCCGAGTTGTCCTCCAGATTCTTAGAGAGCACCAGTTGTATTCCAAGTTTAGTAAATGCGAGTTCTGGCTCGATCGCATTTCATACTTGGGTCATATCATCACCCGAAGAGGAGTTGAAGTGGATCCCCTGAAGATCGTGGCCATTGAAACATGGCCAGTACCTAGCACAGTGGCAGAAGTCCGTAGTTTTCTTGGATTGGCCGGCTACTACCGGCGATTTGTTTCAGACTTTGCTCGAATTTCAGCACCATTGACCCAGTTGACCCGTAAGGATGTGCAGTTTGCTTGGACAGCGGAGTGCCAGGATTCTTTTGAGAAGTTGAAGCGAGGCTTGATGACGGCTCCTATTCTCACGCTTCCAGATGGAACTGGAGGATTCTCAGTGTATTGTGATGCTTCGGGCAGAGGTTTAGGATGTGTTCTGATGCAGCATGGGAAGGTAATAGCTTATGCGTCACGACAACTTCGTGATCATGAGAGGAATTACCCAACCCATGACTTGGAGCTGGCAGCAGTAGTGTTTGCACTTAAGTTGTGGAGGCACTACTTGTACGAAGATAGGGTGGAAATTTTCACCGACCACAAGAGCCTGAAGTATGTTTTCACCCAGAAGGATCTCAACATGCGTCATATGAGATGGCTAGAGCTGCTTGTGGATTATGATGTCAACCTGCAGTATCATCCGGGGAAGGCCAACGTTGTTGCAGATGCATTGAGCAGGAGAGCCGGAGTTTATTTCCTGACAGCGCAACCAGAACTGTTAGCCGATCTTCAGAAGATGGGTATAGAAGTTGTCCTCCCTTCCAGTGTGGCATTGATGGCCAGCATGCAAGTTCAGTCCACTATAGTCGAGAGGATCCGGATGGCGCAGTCAGCAGATTCCAAGCTTCAGCGACTCAGAGCAGAGTGTGAGGCCGGACGAAGACCAGAGTTATGCATTCATGAAGATGGTACACTTTGACATGGTAAGCGTCTTTGTGTACCTAGCGGAGATATTAGACATGAGATCATGACGGAGTCCCACAATTTGCAGTATTCCATTCATCCCGGTGGCACGAAGATGTATCGTGATATTCGTCAGCACTTTTGGTGGAATGGCATGAAGAGGGAGATGGCCCGGTTTGTCTCTCGTTGTTTAGTCTGTCAACAAGTTAAGGCTGAACATCAGAGACCAGCTGGACTACTTCAACCATTGCCGATTCCCGAGTGGAAATGGGAGTATATAACCATGGATTTTGTGACTGGATTGCCTAGATCCCCGGCTGGCAGAGACGCTATTTGGGTTGTCATAGACAGGCTCACGAAGGTGGCTCACTTTCTCTCGTTCAGAGTTGGTCAGTCGACGGCTCAGCTAGCGGAGATGTATCTCCGACAGATTGTCAGGTTGCACGGTGTACCAGTCAGTATCACTTCAGACAGAGATTCAAGATTTATGTCGCACTTTTGGCGTAGCTTGCAAGAAAGTTTGGGAACTCACCTCCAGTTCAGTTCAGCTTATCACCCGCAGACAGATGGCCAGTCGGAGCGTACGATCCAGACTCTTGAAGATATGTTGCGGTCATGTACACTCGATTTCGATGGTTCGTGGGAAGATCACGTGCACCTGGTGGAGTTCTCGTACAACAACAGTTTCCAGGCCAGTATCCAGATGGCACCGTTCGAGGCACTGTATGGTAGGAAGTGTCGATCCCCGCTAGCCTGGGATGATATTGGAGAGAGGCAGATACTTGGTCCGGAAATGATTGCTCAGACCGTTGAAGTGGTCAGAAGAGTCAGAGATCATCTTGGAGTTGTCCAAGATCGCCAACGTCATTGGGCCGATTCTCATCGACGACCCCTTGAATTTTCTGTCGGCGACCATGTATTCCTTAGGATCTCGCCTACCCGTGGCGTCATTCGTTTCGGCGTGCGGGGAAAGCTTAGTCCTAGGTATATAGGGCCGTTCGACATTCTGGAGCGAGTAGGAGATGTATCCTATCGTCTCGCTCTTCCACCGTCGCTACGTGAGGTGCATGACGTATTCCATGTATCCCAACTGCGACGGTATATCTCGGACCCGAGCCACATCCTGGATCATTCGGAATTGGTTGTTGGTACCAACCTTTCGTATGAGGAGAGGCCCGTGTCTATATTGGACCGAAGAGAGAAGACACTCAAGAACAAGACTATCAAGTTAGTCCGAGTTGCTTGGGGTCATCACTCCTTGGGTGAGTCAACGTGGGAGCATGAGGATGATATCCGATCGCGATATCCCGACCTGTTTGACTCGTAAGGTATAATATCTTTCTTATGTCTTATGCCTTCGATTCCTTGCTTGCATGAATAATTACTTGATTGCTTGATTAGTATAGCTTGCCTATAAATAATATAGCTTGTTCTTATCCCTCTAGCCTCTTAATTAAATTCCGAGGACAGAATTCTTTTAAGGTGGGTAGAGTTGTAATGCCTGTAGTTCGTATTACGTATCTTGGAATACGTGTACGTATTTTATCTTGTATCGCATATCTCATGGCTTGGCTCGGTTTATTTTAGCTTGGTTCGGCTTAGCTTGGTTTGGTTTGCTTTTGGGTTCATCATGAACCAAAAGAAAACCCCCACCTACCACCACCACCCTCCTTTATATTTCCATCTAACTCTCTCTCTTCATTTATTCTTCTCCTTCACTTCTTCTTCTCCACCATTTACTCTTCCACCTACCAGGAAAGAGAGCTAGGCAAGTACAAACTTGCTTCATGATGGATCTCAAGTTTTATTGTTCCATTCTCTTCCTTACTTGATTCTAAACCTCTTTAGAACTTGACATTTTTGGATTTGATGGATGGATTCTTGTAGATCTAAGTTTGTAAACTTTTTGGTTTTTCTTGGTTTTGATCTCTAAAACTTGGTTATTTTTGAAAACTAGTGTTTCTATGTTGTAGAAAATTCAATTTCATGCAGTTTTGGCTTTTGTTTCGCTTGATTTCGACTTCGGATGAGGAAGTAATGGCCAAAACAATTTCTGGTCATTTCTATGTTCATCTGCAGCATGAACAGTATGTCGCAGAAGGCGCATGTCGCAGTAGGCGCATGTTGCAATGAGGCGCATGTCGCAGTAGGCGCATATGATGTCGCAGAATGCGCATGTCGCAGTAGGCGCATGTTGCAATGAGGCGCATGTCGCAGTAGGCGCATATGATATCGCAGAATGCGCATGTCGCAGTAGGCGCATGTTGCAATGAGGCACATGTCGCAGTAGGCGCATATGATGTCGCAGAATGCGCATATCACAGTAGGCGCATGTTGCAATGAGGCGCATGTCGCAGTAGCCGCATATCATGTCGCAGAAGGTGCATGTCGCAGTAGGCGCATGTTGCAATGAGGCGCATGTCGCAGTAGGCGCATATCATGTCGCAGAAGGCGCATGTCGCAGTAGGCGCATGTTGCAATGAGGCGCATGTCGCAGTAGCCGCATATCATGTCGCAGAAGGCGCATGTCGCAGTAGGCGCATGTTGCAATGAGGCGCATGTCGCAGTAGCCTTATATGATGTCGCAGAAGGCGCATGTCGCAGTAGGCGCATGTTGCAATGAGGCGCATGTCGCAGTAGGCGCATATGATGTCGCAGAAGGCGCATGTCGCAGTAGATGCATGTTGCAATGAGGCGCATGTCGCAGTAGCCGCATATCATATCGCAGAAGGCGCATGTCGCAGTAGGCGCATGTTGCAATGAAGCGCATGTCGCAGTAGCCGCATATCATGTCGCAGAAGGCGCATGTCGCAGTAGGCGCATGTTGCAATGAGGCGCATGTCGCAGTAGCCGCATATCATGTCGCAGAAGGCGCATGTCGCAGTAGGCGCATGTTGCAATGAGGCGCATGTCGCGGTAGGCGCATATCATGTCGCAGTTGAGCCACATGAGGCGCATGTCGCGATAGGCGCGTATCATGTCGCGCATGAGCCGCATTAAGGCGCATGTCGCAGTAGGTGCATATGGTGTCGCAGTTGCATGCATGTCGCAGAATAGGCCGCATAATGCATATTTTGACTATTACTAACTGTTATATGTCCTAATTGGCTGAATTATTGCTCGAATTTCTCCCAACTCCCAACGTGGAAGTTGTAGATCTTTTTCTTAGCAGCAAGAATATGTCTCTAGTTATTTTATGCAAGTTTCTCTCATTCATAATATTGTAAGAATAGAACACGATAGTGGCCCGCTGTGGCGCACTCTTGACAAGTAAACTGATATGATATATCTCGACATGCTGTTACGACAGCTAGCCTGACATGACAAGTATGAAAGACTTGGACACCATGGGCGATTGTGTTTGTACAAATAAACTAGTACTGTCTTGCATCATGTTTAGGATGGGGACCCCTGAGTACCACGGTCAGGGGTACCTACTGAAATTGACTAAGGCTAATTAACTAGAATGATTCAGTAGTCATGAAGAGATTCCCAGCTACAGGCAATCCCGTTATCTGGGCGCATTCAGTGGACTTGTAGCCTACCGACGAGTAGGGCACATTTCCAGCACACAGTCATGTGTTGCATTCTTCCTAAATAGACATTCGACCTGGATAACCGGATGGTCTGCAGGGCTTGTGGCTGTTGGGATAATCTCATTGCATCTTGCTAGTAACTAGGCTTGTGATAACCCTAGTTAGTTAAAAGTATCAAGCCGTACTCTTGATTGGCCGTGGTTGATTGGATGTAGTTTATTCCATCTTAGTCTTATCATGATCCTGTGCAAGATTGTGACATGACATGATTATTGGTACTTGCCTTAACAGTAACGATCGGGGGTCCAGTTCTGTTCAGGCGAAGGGTTACAACCCCGGTCCTTGTTTGGTTTAAGGGTTATAACCTGGCTCCCGGAGCAGTTCTGTGTCCTCTCTTCGTTTATTGTCTTAATGCAATCCCATGCCATGCTCGTCATGTTTTACCTTACCATAATACCATGATTAATTATGCTGGCCTTAGCAATAAAGATCAGGGGTCCAGTTCTGTTCAGGCGAAGGGTTACAACCCCGGTCCTTGTTTGATTTAAGGGTTGTAACCTGGCTCCCGGAGCAGTTCTGTGTCCTCTCTTCGTTTATTGTCTTTACTGTACCAATAGTATTTGAGACGGGTTTCTATTCAGGTGAAGGGCTGCAACCCCGGTCCTTGTTTGGTTTAAGGGTTGTGACCTGGCTACTTGAATAGTTTTCTCGTACTCAGTTTACTGTTGTTATCTCTATTATTATCAGTTCTTTATTTATTATCTCTAATATTCTATTGTGATATGCTGGTTTTAGTTCCTAAGTGAAGCCTCCTTTGTGGCACTTGCTCTTTCTGGGGTCTGACCCAGCTGGTTTTGTGTGGCCAGATATCGGAGCAGCACCAGAGGATCCACCTGTCTTCCAGCCCGATGGTGACCACCAGGCGTAACCAGGACAACGAGTGGGTTTCTTTTGTCCTCCCACTCTATTTGTAAAATTATTCTTTTGAGGCGTTTAGCCGGCGAGCACGTGTTAGCTCGTATTGCACCTTTATTTACTGTCTGCCTACGGGCTGTAACATGATTGACAAATCCTAGGGTTGATCATGTATTGACTAAAACTCTTGCTAGTCCTAACATTTTGTACGACTAGCTTCATGATCATCCAATATGTAATGTATGGGACGCCTTACTATTGTATATTGATGCTCTAATATCTTGTGACTGCTACTACTTGCTTGTGATTGAGACAATAGGTTTGATCTTGACCATAGGAGACTGATGGATTGTAGTTAAACCCTCATATATCTAGACAGCCGTGACCGTATAGTGATGTGGATTCCATTTTATTATACGTAGCTGGCTATGTCTGCCCCCGCTCTCCAGTATTCTGGTTCTGGGGCGTGACATGAATGGCATTCTCCGTGTTGAATGGCATTCTCCGTGTTTCTAACACGGAGAATGGTCACTCTCCTGTGTTTTAACATTTGAATGACCATTCTCCGTGTCATTTAATACGGAGAATGTCATTCTCCGTGTTATTTAGCACGGAGAATGGCCATTCTCCGTATAATTTAGAAACGGAGAATGCCATTCTCCGTACTAAATTACACGAAGAATGGTCATTCTCCTACGTTTTAACACTGGGAATGACCATTCTCCGTGTAAATTAACACGAAGAATGCCATTCTCCGTTTTATTTAACACGGAGAATGGCATTCTCCGTGTTTCTAACACGGAGAATGGCCATTCTCCTGCGTTTTAAAACTGGAATGACCATTCTCCGTGCTAAATTATACGGAGAATGGTCATTCTCCGTTTTATTTAACACAGAGAATGTCATTCTCGTTTTATTTAACACGGAGAATGAGTGCATTCTCCTGCGTTTTAACACTGTAATGACCATTCTCCGTGCTAAATTACACGAAGAATGGCCATTCTCCGTGTAAATTAAGACGGAGAATGACCATTCTCCGTGTAATTTAGCACGGAGAATGGTCATTCTCCGTGTAAATTAAGACGGAGAATGCCATTCTCCGTGTTACTAACACAGAGAATGGCTATTCTCCGTATAAATTAAGACGGAGAATGCCATTCTCCGTGTTACTAACACGGAGAATGGCCACCCTCATGTGAAATTAACATTTTTCGTGTCATAACACGGAGAATGACCATTCTCCTGCACTTTATGGTCAGTTGAAACTTTGAAGGACCATAACTTTTGACTGGGAGGTCGAAATGAGGTCCGGTTTATCCCAAAATAAGCGTATCTTCGAGGAGGTTGAGATTAACAGCTTCTCCATTAGACGGCCTTCCGAAATTTTAGAATAGTAAAAAAAAATGATGTTTGGACATTCGTTTTAGCACTTTTGCCGTTTGTCTCGGTCTTTCCGAAATTTTTCGACGAATTTTTGAAGATTTTTGAGGAGAAAATCTAGATTCGAAAGTGAGCAGCGTATAGAAGAAGATGAAGTATCGAAACGTTTTTTTTAAGAGTAGTTTCGTGGGTGTTTTCAATAAATTAGAAGGAAGGGCAAAAAAGTCATTTGGAACCCTCTTTATATATTTTTTGCTAATTCTGGGCATGCGATGAAATGTTATTGTGCGGTGGATTTTTCATAAAACTTTTTCGTTTTTTGGGCATTTCATAAATTTTCCCTTTAATATATGTTTCTTCAAAATATCCAAGCGTTTTTTTTTTGAGATGTCCGAGAATATATACAGGACTTTGTATATGCTGCATTACATGTCTGTTAGGTCCACCATCTCCTAAACTTTCACCAAATAAATGAAAAAATAATAGGTAGCCTCCGTGGTTCGATTCATTGATCTTCCGTCATCCAGTCAAGATCTTGTATCTTTTTTCTTCGACAAACACAAGTGTCACTCGAGTTCAATTTTTATAAAATAAAATATCGATTTCTAAAATTTTCACTTCGCCCCCACTTTGTTGACCAAACAGCCTCTAGATGGGAAAAAACTTAGATACAGTAGGGGGTATCAAAGTTTTGATACCCCCTATGTATGACATGTGGGTCCCTCATGTTTTGTAAAACGTGTACATATATATAACATAAATTTTGAGAGGACTCACATGTCATACATAGGGAGTATTAAAACTTTGATATCCTCTACTGTATCAAAGTTTCTCTCCCCTAGACTTATCTAAACACATCGTCACCGCATTCCAATCTCCACACTTGGCTAACCAAACTTATTCACGCACACCACACTGTTCTCTACTCACTTATACTGACCGGACCGGGATATAATATTCTCCAATCTCCACCAACGCTTCACTCTCAGCATCCATCTTCCTTTCCAACTCTCACTGAAAGGTGCAGCAAGCAATGGCAGCTTCATCAACCAATCAAAACCCATCAATCTTCCTCCTCCTCTCCCTCTCCCTCTTCTTTGCTCTGGCTCATCCACACACTCTTTTCAATGCAGAGAGTAAGAACCAACGACAATCCATTCTTATAGCTTCGTAATTGCTTCAGCTTCAATTTGCTTTTGTGCAACACAGAGGAAGCTCTCAAGCTCATTGCCGAGAAAATGGGCAAGACCAACTGGGACTTCAGCGTCGACCCGTGCTCGCAAGAAGGGAACTGGACCATCGGCAACTCCGCCAAGGGCTTCGCGAGCGGCGTCTCCTGCGACTGCCACTTCGCCAACGCCTCCCTCTGTCGAATCGTCGCCATGTACGGACGGACGTAATTATATATAAATTGATTGTTATTGGCGATTTTGTGATTTCTTTTTCTAATCAATGGGTGCAGTTACATAAAAGGGGAGAACATTAGTAGCGAGCTACCGAGAGAGTTCGTCCGCTTCCGCCATCTCCAGCTGCTGTAAGTGACAGTAACCGGACTTACATCCCCACTTCCAACTCCAGACTTCCACTTCCTTAGTGTACAATTGGTTCCTTCGCAGGGATCTAAGCCGAAACTTCATCAGTGGCACCGTTCCTGACAGTTGGAGAAGCCTGCCATTGACCAACTTGTAAGAACCCTTTTTTTTAAAATTATTATTTAATCGTTGCTATTATTATTATTATTATTATTATTATTCGTTTCAAATTTCAGGTCTCTGATGGGGAACAGATTGTCCGGGCCATTCCCTGAAACGCTAACGAAGATCACAACCTTAAGAAATTTGTAATTTTTTTTATTTTTTGTTGTTGACTGTTCTTCGTTGACTCGGTTAAGTTTGACTCGTGTCGGCTGACTTTGAGCGGTCTGGTGTTCCGCAGGAGCGTCGAGGCCAACCGGTTCTCCGGCCCGATCCCCTCCGATATCGGTAACCTGATCCACATGGAATCCCTGTAACTCTCTCTCTCCTCTTGTTAATTGTTATTTATTAATTATTATTATCTCTACATTGGTTCTGATTAATCAGTGTGTGTAAAAATAAAAATTTCAGGACTTTATCTGCCAATTACTTCACCGGGGAGCTGCCGTCCACTCTAGCTCAATTGACCAATTTGACTGACTTGTAAGTTTTTATTTTTATTTACATATTTGGATTTTGATTAAAATAACGCTCCCTAATATTCCATAAAATGGTACTTTCGAAACTTATTGCGAAATTACCATGCTTCTCTAGATTTGCATTGTGAAAACATGTCCACTCTGCAATTTTTCAGTTTTAAATTAGCTTCTTGTAAACATAATTTTTGGAACTAGATGTGCCATTTTTATGGAATATGTTTAAAAAGGCTTTGTTCCTAATTTATATAGTCTAGTGTTTTAGTTTTGTAGGAGATGTTTATCTCACATTTTTCAATTTTATTGTATACCAGAAGGATTTCGAGTAACAATTTTTCCGGCAAGGTGCCTAATTTCATAGGGAAGATGACACAATTGAAAAAATTGTAAGCGAAATGTTCTCTTATCCGGTAATTACAACAAAATTTTAGTATTAGTTACTAATTTTTTTATTTTCGTTTAAATTCATAATGCAGGCACATTCAGGGTACCTTGTTGGAAGGTCCAATCCCTTCTGAAATATCAGCCTTGACAAACATGTTTGATTTGTATGCTATTACTATGAACTGCTCCAATTTTGGTATTTTTCCTCAATTATTTTTGATTGAATAGATTCATGAATGCTGTAAACTTGATCTTGATGGTTAGGCGGATTACCGACTTAAGAGGAAACAAATCAGACTTCCCAGACTTGAGCGGAATGCCGTCAATAAAAACAGTGTGAGCTGAATGTAGCTTTGACATTTTATTTTTTTTGTTTTGTTTTGATTTGGGATATGCAAGTCTGAAATTTGTCTTGTTTTAGGATGTTGAGGAACTGCTCCATTCATGGAAGCATTCCACCTTATATTGGAGATATGAAGAAGCTGAAACACTTGTAAGTTGCGGCTCATTTAGAGCATTACTATATTTCTATCATGGATCCACTCGGGGAGGACCGTTTCTAAGCATGTGCAAGCTGTGCGATCTTACACAGCCACATAAATTGGAATGCCCCAAAAATTTTAACTTTCGTATATATTACTAAAGTGAAATCTTCATTTTTAGATTTAGGCCTCCATATTTTTTAGAAATTGCAGTAACATGGTCCTTAGAATGTCAGAAAAATGCCTTTTTTTATAGATGTTAAAAAAGAGTCAATTTTTTTAGTATTTGTACAGGGTTCTACTTCTTAGAATATCAGAAACAACCTGGATCCACTAGGTTAGATGGTGGTGTTTTGGTTGTGGTACTATTTGGTTGATGATAAGTAGGAAATGTATTATTTAGAGAATATAAGAGTTCATCGAAAAATGTTAAGTGAACTGTTTGGGATCTTACACTAATCTATCTTTTGTGTGAAACTTGCATCGTCCCCTTTTATATCGAGAGAGAATAAGTGGAAGAAAAATCTTTCACGTGTCTCATTAGAGAGACATTTAACAAATTAAATCATCCTTGAAAACCAAGGACTTACATATATGAAACACACTAGAATTTTATGCGTCTTAGAATGACTGTTCCTAGTTCCTTCGGTTATGTGCCAAAATCTACTCTCTTTTTTCGCACATAGGCTGGCCAGCTGCATTGTTAAGTCAGTTCCTTATCTTGTTTAGATTGCACTTGCATAGTTGTTTATACAAGTAACGAATATTTTATGGTGTCATCAAGGGAAAGGTTTGCATGACCAGGATGATGATTCCACTTGGGCGTAATTTAGATAAGGGTTCCACAATCACAGACACAGATTCGGATACAGACAGGATACGGATTGAAAATATGGAAAATTTAGGATACGAGTACAATATGGATATGGTTTTATATGTATATGAAAAATTATCTATATGCATATTTGCTTAACAATATGTATTTATGCATGTCTCGGTTAGTAACTAGGTTCTAAAAAGTTATAGAGAGATTTTATATGAAAAATGTTACTTTCTCATATTTCAATGACATATGCAAACCATATCAGACATGAGTGTTGAGGGTGTATTGTCTCAGATATGTGTTGTATAGGATACACACACGGGGATGGTTGAGGAGTATCTGTGCAACACATGTGAAACTCCATCAGGCCGGTAGTGATTGAAGGTCATAAAAGTTGTTAGACTAATTGTTCACTGATAGGAGAGAAGAATTGTGAATAAAGCATTTTTATCTATGCTGCACGGACACGAATACTACCTGATCGATACATACACATGACATGGTTATAGTACCCATTTGGTGTGTCCTTGTGTATTTTAGTGTTTGTTTTGTTTATGATACGTGCTTAATGCGGATACAACCAGGACTCAACATTAATTTTGGTCTCCGTGCTTGTAGAGAATAATTGTTGTGTGTTTTATTGATTGGCTACTCCACTACTTATAGGGAGTCTAGCTCCTCTTCATATTACATTTTCCAATGTGGGACTAAATCCCTTATTAGTTCTCAACACTCCCCCTCAAAATGGGCGATAGATATTAATCATTCCCATCTTGTTACATAGCTTCGACAGACTTAATGAACTAAGACCCTTAGTCAGACAGTCTGCCACTTGTTCTTCTGAGCGAACATGATCAATCTTCAGTATCTCTTGTTCCAGCTTCTCTTTGATGAAGAATCGATCGATCTCGATGTGCTTCGTTATGTCGTGCTAAACTGGATTGTTAGCTATACTTATTGCAGCTTGACTATCGCTCAGAAGACGTAACGGTGCTCCCTTGTCCAGCTTCAACTCTGTCAGCAACGCTTTCACCCACAACAACTCCGACACTCCTAAAGCCATTGCTCTGTATTCTGCTTCAGCTGTAGACCGTGCTACCACAGACTGTTTCTTGCTTCTCCATGAGACCAAGTTTCCTCCTACAAAGACACAATATCCCGTGGTAGACCTTCTATCGTCTATGCAGCTTGCTCAGTCTGCATCGCAGTATCCCTCAACTTCTATACATCCATTCTTCTTGAACCATAGCCCTTTTTCCGACGTCCCTTTCAGATATCTCAAGATCTGAAACACTGCATCCATATGACCCGTTCTTGGATCATGCATGTAGCGACTTACTACACTCACCGCAAATGAGATATCAGGACGAGTGTGCCCCAGATAAATCAATCTCCCTACAAGTCGTTGATATCTTTCACGATCAACTGGCTCTCCTGCTTCTGCTCCCAACTTGCACTTCTGGTCAATTGGAGTGACTGCTGCTTTGCATCCCAGCATCCCTATCTCCTTCAGCAGATCTAGTGCGTATTTTCTCTGTGAGAGAACAATTTCTTCTTCGCCTTCACACACCTCGATACCTAGAAAGTACCTCATCGCTCCTAAATCCTTCACCTCAAACTCCTTCGCGAGTTTTGACTTCAGCTTAGCGATCTCGACTTCATCATTACCTGTGATTACTATATCATCCATGTATACAGCAAGTATAGTGATGTGCCCTCTTGCATGCTGAAGAAAGACCGTATGATCTGCATTTGCTTGATGGTATCCCATGCCTGTAACAGCCTTTCTGAATCTGTCAAACCAGGCTCGAGGAGATTGCTTGAGTCCATATAGCGACTTCTTTAGTTTGCACACTTTTCCATGCGATGTCCCTCCGTCTGATTCTGTAGCGTAGCACCCTGGCGGGAGTTCCATGTACACTTCTTCTTGTAGGTCCCCATGGAGAAAGTCATTCTTCACATCTAACTGGTATAGCTTCCACTCATAGTTTGCTGCAATGGAGACCAGAGTTCTTACGGTGCTCATTTTCGCTACTGGAGCAAACGTCTCATCATAGTCGATGTCATATGATTGTGTGTATCCTTTTGCAACCAACCTTGCCTTATATCGTTCCACTTTTCCTTCTGACGTCTCCTTTACTGTGTACACCCATTTGCATCCCACAGTTTTCTTCCCTTTAGGTAATGGAACCAGCTCCCACGTCTTATTTTTCTCCAATGCCCCAAGTTCTTCCATCATTGCAGCTTTTCACCTTGGATCTTTCTTTGCTTCCTGCCAACTTTTGGGCAACGAAGTAGAGTCTAATGATGCAATGAAGGCTCGATAATTCGAAGAAATGTTAGAATAAGACAGGTAGTTGGCAATATCATGTTCATAATCATCAAAACGACTAGGAGCCTTACCCGCATTGATGCGAGAAGATCTCCTTAATGGAGCAATAGGTGGTGGAGAGATCATACCATCAGAGTCAGAGAGATCCGCATCAGAATCAGATTGATTCAGTGCGGGGGCAACATTTTCAAGAGTTGGAGCAGGAGTAGACGAGGGACTTGGTACAGTAGGCACGGGACACGGTACAGGCACAGTACTGGACTTCTGCTGTCTCCTCCTGTAGACTTGGAGCTCCTTTTCCATTGTCTGCACTTGGAGCTCCTTTTCCATTGTATGCTGCTTCCCCAGTTTAACATATGTATCTTCTTCATCTTCTGTATCGGAGTCACTGCTTTCTCCCCCTTTCGTCCAGTTTTCCACGATCGGGCATGGGACCGATCCGACCACCACAGATGGGCTTATTTTTTTCCCCTCACATCTAACACCTTCTGTGTTAGGTGTGTCACCAAACGCTGAACCGTCATCCGAACCATAATATGGTTCCAGTTCTCTGAATGTAACGTCCATGCTTACAAACATCTTCCGCTCAACTGAGCTCCAACATGCGTATCCCTTCTGAGTTGTCGTGTACCCGACAAAGACACATTTAACCGCTCTAGGATCCAGTTTGCCAACTCCTGGCCTATTATCTTGGACAAAACATACACACCCAAATACTTTCGGCGGAACAGTGTACGTGGTTGCACCAGTAAGCATCTCCAACGGTGTCTTCCAGTCCAATACCTGAGATGACATTTTGTTGATGAGATAAGATGCCGTTAACACCGCCTGCCCCCATAAGTATTTCGGGACATTCATAGCCAGCATCATCGTCCGCGCGACCTCCAGCAGGTGTCTGTTCTTCCGTTCGGCCACACCATTTTGTGCCGGTGTATAGGCACAAGAAGTTTGGTGTAGTATTCCATGAGTGGATAAATACTCAGCAACCTTCTTATTTGTATACTCCGTCCCATTGTCAGACCGTAAGCACTTAATTTTGGCGTCATATTGAGTTTCTACCCGACGATGAAAGTCTCGAAACACCTCAAAGACGTCACTTTTATTCTTCATAAGGTAGACCCATGTCACGCGAGTATAACAATCAATAAAAGTGACGAACCAACGAAAACCGTTAATACCGGTTGTAGGACAAGGGCCCCATACGTCCGAATGTATCATATCAAATGCAGCTGAACTTCTACTTCCTGAACTCACATACGTGCTTCTGTTATGTTTACCCAACTCACAAGCATGACAAAATAACTTCTCTTTATTAGCCCTTTGGTATAAGGACGGACACATTCGATTAATAATTTTAAAAGAAGAATGACCGACACGCTGGTGGTGGAGTAGCAATTCATCTTCTACACTGCGCCGTGAATCTTCCGGTGGTGTGTCTGCTACCAGAGATGCCAATGCTTTGTCCAGTCCAGTCCTGTTCAAGTACCACAGCCCCTTATGCCATGTGCCAGTCCCTAGTCGTCGTCCTGTCCCATTCTCCTGAAAAGTTGTAATGCCTGTGGTTCGTATTACGTATTTCTGGAATACGTGTACGTATTTATTCTTGTATTGCATGATTTCCTTGCTTAATTTCCTCCCTGGGCTTGGTTTATTCTTGGTTTGGGTTGGCTTAGTTCGGTTTGGGATTGCTCTTGGTTCATCATGAACCAAGGGGTGAATCCCCTACCTACCACCACCACTCATATTTATTACCTATTCTTCTTCTCTCTCTTCATTAATCTCTTCTTCCTTCTCCATTAAACCCACCACCAACCAAGAACACCCCTTAGGCAAGTGCAACTTGCTTCCACAAGAGAGCCCATTTTTATTGTTCCATTAACTTTTTCTCATGTTTCTAAGACACATTAGAACTTGTTATTTTCCATTTTGAGGCTTTAATTTTTGTAGATCTAGAAATTAGTTATTTTCGGATTTTGGTGGTTTTGATCTATCAAACTTCTTTGTTTCCAAGTTTTGATGGTTCCATGTTGTAGAAAATTTTATTCTACCCAATTTTGACATTTGAAAAGTTGGATTTGGACTTGTTTTGACCAAGTTATGGACTTTTGAAGCTTTGGGTTCAAACCATGGAGTTCTTGCTGATTTGGAGAAGACAGTGAGCAGTGTGCGCGAGCTTTTTAGCTTGCGCCACTGAGCTGCGCGCGCTCTTTAGCGCAGCGCAGTCTGACTCATACGCTGCCTTGAAGAGGAGTCGTATGGAGTACATACGCTGCCTTGAAGAGGAGTCGTATGGACCTCATACGTTGCCTTTTGGAGGCGTATGTCTTGTATATGCTGTCTTGAAGAGGTGTCGTATGGAGTACATACGCTGCCTTGAAGAGGAGTCGTATGGACCTCATACGCTACCTTGAAGAGGAGTCGTATGGAGTACATACGCTGCCTTGAAGAGGAGTCGTATGGACCTCATACGCTGCCTTGAAGAGGAGTCGTATGGAGTACATACGCTGCCTTGAAGAGGAGTCGTATGGAGTACATACGCTGCCTTTTGGAGGCGTATGTCTTGCATACCCTGACTTGAGCGTAGCCTGACTTGAGCGTAGCCTGACTTGAGCGCAGCCTGATTTGAGCGCAGTCTGACTCGAGCGCAACCTGATGTTTAGGCGCAACTGGACCTGACCCTACTTACCCTGGATCTTCTATAGTCCTGTATATTGATATTTTATTAGATATTTAACGTCCATTTTATATCCTTACGCCTTTTGTCCTGAACTTGATAATCACGAATTTACTTGATATGTTTGGAATTGATAATTGAGCATGACGTGATAGTGACCCGTATTGGTGCACTCCTGACATAAAAACCTGACATGACCTGATAGTGGCCCGTCGTGGCGCACTCCTGACAAGTACACTTGGCATGATAACCTGACCTGATATATCTTGAATAGCTGTTGCGACGGCTACCTGACATGACATGACCTGTATAATTAATCCTGACACCGTGGACGATTGTGCTTGTACAAATAATCCAGTCCTGTCTTGCATCATGTCTAGGAGGGGACTCCTGAGTACCACGGTCAGGAGTACCTACTGAAATGGACTAAGGTTAATGGCTAGTATAATTCACTAGACATGAAGAGATGTTCCCCAGTTACAGGCGATTCCGTTATCCCGGCCTCAAATGTTTGGACTTGTAGCCTGCCGACGAGTATGGCACATTTCCAGCCCACTGTTATGTGGGGCACCCACCATTGTCACTTAAATGATTGAACTCTATTGTCACTCTAATGTATCGTACTCTTTAAATTGTCACTATAATGATTGCCTGGATAACCTGGATAACTGCAGGGCCTGTGACTACTTGGAGCATCTCATTGCATCTTGCTAGTAACTAGGATTGTGATAACCCTAGTTAGTTAATGTAGAAAGCCGTAGGCAATGATTGGCCGTGATTGATTGGATGGAGTCTAGTCCAGTATAGTATTGTCTAGAATTGATTGATTGCAAGATTGTACCAGAATGATTGAATGATGGTCACTCCAGATTGTCACTATAACGATTGTACTCTATTGTCACTCTAGCGTATTGCACTCTTCATTGTCACTTTTATCATTGTACTCTCTCCTTTTCACCTTAATGATTGTCACCTTTAGCAATAAATGATCAGAGACTAAGTTCTGTTCAGGCGAAGGGTTACAATCTCGGTCCTTGTTTGGTTTAAGGATTGTAACTTGGCTTCCGGAATAGTACCTTCGTTTTCTCTTCATATATTGTCCAGCTATATTTTATTTAGCATGATTCTCCAGTTCTTTTATGTCAATGATGCTTCTCTTAATTATTTTCTCTGATTGGGGCAAGTGCATTGGTAGTGTACAAACCTCAATCTGTGTTACTTATTGTTTTCTTACATGTTGAATGCTAACGATTTGTTGGTTTTAGTTCTTAAGTGAAGCCTCCTTTGTGGCACTTGCTCTTTCTGGGGTCTGACCCAGCTGGTTTTGTATGGCCAGATACCGGAGCAGCACCAAAGGATCTCCCTGCTTTCCAGCCCGATGGTGGTCACCAGGCGTAACCAGGGCATCGAGTGGATTTCTTTTGTTCTCCCACTGTAATATTGTAAATTATTCTTTTGAGGCGTTTAGCCGACGAGCAAGTGTTAGCTCGATTGTACTTACTTACTGTCTGCCTACGGGCTGTAGCATGATTGACAAGCCCCGGGGGTTGATCATGTATGACTGAACTCTTGCTAGTCCTCACATTTTGTAACGACTAGTTTCATGATCATTCCGAATATATAATGTATGGGACGCCTTACTATTGTGTATTTGGTGGTCTGATATCTTGTAACTACTATTAGTTGGTTGAGATTGAGACAATAGGCTATTTTATGACCTTAAGTGACTGATGGATTGTAGTGAAACCCTCACATATCTAGACAGCCGTGACCGTATAGCGGTGTGGATCCCATTCCGTTATACGTAGCTGGCTATGTCTGCCTCCGCTCTCCAGTATTCTGGTTCTGGGGCGTGACAAAAGTCACCGTAGGAATGTCAAAGGAAACAGTACAGTTAAGATCAAGAATAATGGCACTAATAGAAAGAAGATTGACAGGAAAAGACGGAACATGTAAGACATTGGTGAGAGTGAGAGAAGGGGTGCATACGACAGTGCCTTTACCCATGACAGGGCTGGAGTTACCATCAGCAGTCTGAATGCTCTCCGGCGTCGGTAGGTGAGTATAGTCCTGGAACTCATCGCGGGACCCCGTGACATGGCGAGATGTCCCAGAGTCCATAATCCAACCTGGTTGGGGGACAACTGCTGCAAGAGCACGCGCAGGAATACCCGAGCTGGTTTGGGCAAAGCAAATGATGTGGTCCCCTGAGGTAGATGACGTCCCATGACTGCCGTCCGAACCCAGCTTAGTGATGCATAACCTCGCGAGGACCTCCTTCTCAAGAGGGGTTAACTCAGCCAGGTGATTTTCTCCCCCTTCCTCCGCCAGATTAACTTTGTGTCCTCCAGAATAATTTTCCCTTCTACCAGCATAACCGTCTCTACCACCTCGACGTCTTCCGCGGCCCCGTCCACGATCACTCTACTGACTTAGCAGAGGTTTTGGACAAAATCTGATATAATGCCCTGAGTCACCACAATTGTGGCAAATATCGGCCATAGAGGGAGGCTGATTGAAGGCGGCAAGGGCAGACTTGTCAACAGCGGCTTGCTCCCCCTGGAAAGAGCCCTTGTTGGGCATCAACTTCAAGCGAGCCTCATCTTGTGCCATGGCAGCTATGGCTTCCTCTAAGGTTGGAAGCATGGGCTGTGCTAGGAGTACATTCCTTCTATGCTCAAACACAGGGTTAAGATCCTTCAAGAACTTCATCATCCGTTGTCGCGAAATATAATCCAAGAACTTTTGGAAATGTTTCGCAAATGCTGGTTCGACTTGGGCATCTTCCATCCCAAGAGGATCATAGTGATCCAGATTAGACCAGTACTTCTTCAACAGTGCCGCATACTCAGAGATTGTACGGTCGTCCTGGGCCACCCTATCAAGTTCATCCTGTAGTTGGAAGACCCGCATAGGATTGCCTGAGCCTGAGTACATATCCTTCAAAGTCCGTCATATATCAGCAGCAGCCTCCATTGCCTCTACATTGTCCGACACCTGGTCGGTCAAGGAGGCTGTCAACCATCCAGCCACAACATTGTTGACAATTTTCCAAATAGCAAACTCCTTTGAGGAGGGATCATCTGGCGCCTTGGTTTGGTCATTGACGTAGCCAACCAAGCCACGTCCCTTCAGTGTCCGCATGGCATGCCGTGACCATTTCAAGTAGTTGGACGTTCCTTCCAACTTTCTCAACAGTTCTTCCTAAGTTCTCATTCTCCATAGGTACTTATATCTTTTGATAGAGACATAACAACGTACATTGTGCAGTATTTTCCTTTCTGCAGTAGACAGTAGTTGCTTCGAGCTTGACATTTTATTGCTTGTGTTCTCCCCTTAATACTTGCATGGTTTAATGTTCCTTCTTATGGACAGATGGTCACATTCTCAGCATACAATTGATGTCCCTTATAATTTCGTTAATGCAGGGACCTGAGTTTTAACAAATTGACTGGAGAAATTCCTAGCACATTTTCAAACTTGGTAAAGGTTGATTACATGTAAGTATCCTCTAAGATCCTAACCTCCACTATCACACCTATTTTTTCCACCTCGTTCATTGACTTACATAAACACTTACTGATTTTTTTGTAGGATTAATTACTAACTAGTTACATTTTGTTTTTCTATAGATATCTGACTGGAAATATGCTTACTGGGAGTATTCCCCAATGGACTCAAAAAACAAAGAAAACTGTGTATGTATAGATTACTAAACTTCTTTGTTATAGTTTATAACTTTGTTTTCTGTAGTGTGTTGTTTACTTCAAGTACTGCTAAGAAATGAAGAAGAACCATGGAATTGTTATAGAATCCAAGATTCTTAGAAGTCACTAGTATGTTGAACATGATCATTTTTTTTTCTATAGAGTAATTCTACATCTAATGATGCTACCTGTAAAAGCAAATTATCAGTCATGGAGACCAAAAGAAACAAATAAGTGCTGAGAGTATTTCAATAATTTCAAAGCAGGTTGCCTGTTTGCATGTTCATTAGTGCGTGCAGTATACTGACCTTAAAAAGGTCAAAATTCTTTATCAATGGCATGCCTTAGTTAAGTATAATACATGCAACCTTATCTATTTATTTATAACAATGATTTGTGTGTGTGTGTGTGTGTGTGTGTGTGTGTGTGTGTGTGTGAAGGGAAACGGCTGGGAAAGCCCAAATGACCAAATTTTCATAATCATGTGTCAAACTGCTCATTGTGGCAAATATTGGGCCGAGGCATACATGTACTAGATAGGGTTTTGCGGCTTTTGCCACAAAACTAAGAAGGCTAGTTTCCAGGTAGGAAAGCTTACCTTGTTGGCCAAACAGCTTACGAAAGGGAGGAACAGTAGCTCTTAAGAAGATTGGCCTTGACTAGAGGGAGAAACAATGGTCTACTCTAGGGAACTATAAACACAGTATCTACTATAGTCATATAATCAAGGCTCATGGTTTTAACTGATTTTCCTCGGGTAATAATAATAGTGGTATTTTTTAACCCTGAGAAAACATATATAGTGTCCTTCCTCCCCTACCAATCACTTGATTCAAGTTACCAATATAAACAGGTACAACTTACTGCTACTCTGTTTACCCGTGTACTTTTCTATTTTTCAATTATTTATTGGATTTTAGAAACAAAGAGATACACATCATATGCTTCATGGGCACGAAGATATATATAGTTGCCTTGAGCTTAATGAAATACATTCTAAATTTTCCAAAAATGTAGTCTCTTAACACCACATTAAGAGTTTTTAGTCGACTTGCTAACTATTTGCAATGTTGTGCGACTGTTACTTGAAAACTAAAAAAGAAGTTACTGCTGTAAGCCTGTAAGTAATTCCTTCAGATAAAATTTGTTAGTTTTAACTCTTGTAAGGATTCTTTTTGTCCTCTTCAGTCATAGCTTACTAGGAAAATAATATCATTTTCTATCTTTGTCGCTTATGTTTAAAATATCTTAATTCAGGGACATCTCTTACAACAATTTCACCTCAGGGAGCTTATTCCCTACACAATGTCTTCAAGGAAACATGTAAGGCCACTTTCTGAAATTTTGGTTGCATGTAATAAATTTTCTTCAGAGCAACTTTATACACACACACACACATATATATATAGCAAATGACCTCTAGCCTAGTGGTTAAGAGAGATGCATGCTGTCCGAGTAGTCAGGAGTTCGAATCCCAGTGGGAGCGATTTCAGAAATAATTTACCTGATTCCAAATATATATATATATATATATATATATATATATATATATATATATATATATAAGAAAATTTGAACGGGAGATTTTTTGGCATATTTGTACAGAACAGACAAAGTTTTACAAAATTTCGAGTAGAGTGATCAGGCGCCAGTCAAACTGGCGTCAAACAAAAAAAAATCGTTTGGCGCCAATGACACTGGCGCCTAAATATTGAAAAATAATTTTTTTTAAACACTGACGTCAGTAGAATTGGCGTCGAACTAAAGAAATTAAAAAAAATAGAAGTTGGCAACTGGCGCCAATGCATGCACAAACCATTATATGTCCGTTTGCATTTTGTGGAGTTCATTCAAGCTTTACTTGCAACGCATGGCCAAGACTGTTCAAGAATATGGGTCCCATCTCTATGTAGTTTTCACTTCATTGCCTTTTTTGATAACTTATGATGTAATGTTCACACTGACAAGTATGTTGCCTTAGCTCTTGCATTAACCCTTGGATTGGAATGAGAGCAACAAACCAAAGTTTCCCACCCCAAAAAATAAATCCGGCGCAACTTCTAATTTTTAATTTTTTTTAGTTTCGACGCCAGTTCCACTGGCGTCAATATTTTTTATTTTTATTTAAATTAAACACGGCATCAGTGGAACTGGCGCCAAATTTTTTTTAAAAAAATTAATCTTTAGGCGCCAGTGTCACTGGCGCCAAACGAATTTAAAAAAAAAAATAGTTCGGCGCCAGTTTTACTGGCGCCTAATCCCTCTACTCACAATTTTGCAAAACTTTTCCTGTTCTGCACAAATAAGCCAAAAAAAATCTCCCGTTGGATTTTTTTTTTTTGCAAATGATCTCTAGCCTAGTGGTTAATAGAGATGCATGCGGCCCAAGTGGTCGGAGTTCGAGCCCCAGTGGAGGCGAGTTCGCCACAATTACCCATTGCTTCATTTTTTTTTTTTTTTTTGACATTTTTCTTGGGACTTTGAAAAAAAGTTTTTTTTTTAAATGTTTTCCAGTAACATAGTGCAGAGCTACTCCGCAGTCATTGACAAAATGTGATAAGTTAGTTTAGTACTTTTCGGAATGTTACTGATTGTGTTTCTTCTTGTTATCTTCTCATGTAGAGCTACCATCCAGCCATGCCTAAGTAAGCATCTTTCCTGCAGTTCTTCCGGTGGAAAATGTGAGTAAAGAGATTGGTGACTGAGTGCAATCATTTTATGCATCAATTTATGTTTTATTCTAAGTAAGTTATACTCGTTTCTTGTAGCCTGATCAGAGGATGGAGGTTCTGCATCAGTTCACTAAATTATGCAGAAAGATCTAATTCAAATATATTAGTGCTGTAACTCAGACTTCAATTATCGGAAAATTCTGTTGCATTGATCAATGATAGATGTGAGAACAAAAAGTTTCACTTTGGATCAATATACCAACACTATGATTAAGAATTTAACATAATTGTCATGATTGGCAATTATAACAATATATCAGTTTTGTAACTTAAGACTTATATTATATAACGATTAGCAAGTATAACAAATATATTAGCTTTGTAACTTAGACTTCTATTATGGGAAAGTTCTGTTGCATTGATTTAAAATATCAACTTTTCCTTGCAATGACAAATGTGAGAACAAAAGGTTGCATTTTGGATGCCAACATTATGATTAAGAATTTAACATAATTGTCAAGATTAGCAATTATAACATTTGTTGGTGTTTTATTCTATGAGTTGTGTGTTCACAACACTCTATTGTTAAAAGATAGTCCCACATCGGAAAATCACACCAATATGTATCTCTATATATTACTTATGAAGGAATAGAGAGATGCACATGGGTTGAGGCCCAATGGAGGGTGCCATGTGGGAGGATTTTACATAGAGGTGAGAATAAGAAACCAACTTTTGGCCAAATGAAAATAGATTTAAATCTATTGGAGCTAAGCCCCGAAGGGGCTTAGCGACTCGGGCTCGGACTCGGACTCGGGCTTGGGCTTGGGCTTGGGCTTTTGAGGCTTATTGTGGCTTTTTGTGGCTTTTTGTGGCTTTTTGATGGCACTTAGCACGACAGCTCGTCGCAGGGCGCATTGTGCGCTTTAGTTGCGCTCGTGCGCGAGCCTCTGCGCGGCAAGGCGCATTGTGCGCTTTAGTTGCGCTCGTGCGCGAGCCTCTGCGCGGCCCTGCGTGGCGTGCGAGGCGTACGGAGCGTACGGAGCGAGCGGGTCGAGTGGGCCGTTCAAATTATGTAACGTCCGCGGGTCTTGTGGGCTCAGATCCGGAAATGGCTCAGATCCAGAAAATCCGGATCTGGCATTAATCCAGGGCGTGCGTTCAGAATTTGAAAAGCCCACCTCGTGCCTATAATATCAGCAGCATCTCCTCTCTCCAGGGTTACAGAAAATAATCAGAGAATTTCCAGAGAGAGAGAGAAGTGCTGCTGCTATTCCGAGGAGTCGTCGACATTTTTGGCCAGCGTTCTAAAGTTCTCTTCGAACTTGCTGGTTCCTGGAGGCTTGTCCGTAAGGCGGATATAGCTTTGAGCGCCGGTGATCTTTCACCCCAGCAGGCTTTCTTCTTCCTCTGTTGCCTTCGAGAATACCGTCGCTTCTCTTTAGAAGTTATACGGTTCTGTTGCCTTCGAGAATACCGTCGCTTCTCTTTAGAAGTTATACGGTTCTGTTGCCTTCGAGAAATATTACGAAATAATCTTTTTAGATTCTCGTAATACAACATCACCTTCTTTAGGGTGTTGTTGCTGGAAACATTGTCTTTACAATAGTTTCTGAAATCGTGTTTTTCCATCGATTGTTCGCCAAGGGACTAACAATCTCAAAGCTATATCGAAAAGATGGATAACTCACGTGCATCGCTCGTCAATACCGACTTTAACAAGTTGGAGAAATTTGACGGCGAACATTTCCAAATCTGGAAACGGAAAGTAACATTAAATATTCAACTCGTGGAAGTTGATCACGTGCTGAATGAGGAAGAACCGGTCGTTCCAACAACCGGAACCGCAGAAGTTATTGCCGCTGCTAAGTCCAAGCAGGCAAAATGGATTAGAAAAAACAGTATCTGTAAACTGTTGATTCTCAATAGCATGGAAGACTCTCTGGCAGAGTCTTATTCCAAGAAGAATTCTGCCAAAGAAATTTGGGACTCCTTGGGGAAATTGTACGAAGATGACGAGAATCGGTCCAAGATCTTCTTGGTTGAAAGATACCACAAGTGGACCTTCGAAGATGAGAAGGCTATGCTGCCCCAAGTAAAGGAGTTTCTGAAGCTGCGCCAAAAATTAGATGACGAGAAGATGCCTCTTGTCGACAAGTTTGTCGTTGGAGGAATCGTCTCTAAACTTCCTGCGGGGTGGAGCAACTTCTATGCAAGGATGCACCGCAAGAAGCTGGACATATGTATGGAAGATCTCCTGCAAGAGATCCATGTTGAGGACGAGATGCGCTCTCAACAGAAGATGGATTCTCTGTTCAAACAACTGGCGAAAGCAAATCTGGTCCAAACCAGAGAGTACAAGGGGAAGCAGGCGGCTTCTCCTCATAAGAAGAAGAAGGACTTCACTAATCTGAAAGTGAAGAGTCCTTCATTCAAGAATCAGAAATCCAAGTCCCATGTGACTTGTTTCAAATGTGGCAAGAAGGGCCACTACAAAAGTGACTGCAAGGAACCAGAAAAAGGTGAGCCTAGTAAGGTTTCTTTGGTTACTAATCTGGTTGCAATGATAGCACATGTTGCAAATGCGGGAGTTGACTCGGACTGGTGGATAGACACTGGTGCGACATGTCATGTCTGCTCAGACAAGGAATGGTTCGAGTCATATGAGCCAACTTCCGAGAAAGTCTTAATGGCAAACCAGGCACAAGCTGAAGTACTGGGGATCGGGACGGTGGAGCTGAAACTTACATCGGGGAACACTCTGACGCTTCAAGGAGTGAAGCATGTTCCTGCAATTGCTAAGAACCTGATCTCTGGGAGCCTGCTTTGTAACGCAGGCTTGAGGATGGACATCAATGCTGGCCAGATGGTGATGTCCAAGAAGGGTACATTCTTCGGAAAAGCTTTCCAGACTGAAGGAATGTACAAAATTCAGCTTGTTGTAACCCAGAAAAATGATATTAATGCTATTTCTACTTTGAACTATTCTTTTGAGTTGTGGCATAATAGGCTAGGACATGTTCATTGTAAAAGAATTAACAAAATGTCTAGCCTAGGACTTATCTCCAAGTGTGGGGGTAAGGTAGAGAAATGTGAAGTGTGTGCTCAGACGAAGATCACAAGAAAACCCTTTCACAGGGTCCATCGAAGCACAGATCTTCTGGAGTTGGTTCACTCAGATATCTGTGATTTCAAGCAATTCTCTACAAAAGCCGGGATGAAGTATTTTATTACTTTCATCGACGACTTCTCAAAGTATGCTTTTGTCTACTTGCTCAAGTCTAAAGACGAAGCATGCGAAAAGTTCAAGGAGTTCAGGGCCGAGGCTGAACGGCAAACTGGATAACAACTCAAAAGGCTAAGGAGTGATCGAGGCGGGGAGTATCGGTCTCATGATTTCTTATCATTCTGTAAAGAACATGGAATCATAAATGAGACGACGGCTCCGTACTCTCCTCAATCCAACGGAGTAGCAGAAAGGAAGAACAGAACGTTGACAGAGATGATGAACTCTATGCTGTTGACTGCGGGTCTTCCAAAGAGCTTCTGGGGAGAAGCTGCATTAACGGCTACTTTCATTCTCAATAGAGTACCGTATGCAACTTCGGATATAACCCCTCATGAACTCTGGTTCAAAGTCAGACCTAACTTGAATGTCATTCGAGTGTGGGGGTGTCTGGCTTATGTGAAGCTCCCAGATCTGAAGATTCAGAAGCTGGGGACTAGGACTACTAAGGCTATCTTCTTGGGTTATGCCGAGAAGAGTGACGCTCGGAGATTCCTTGATATAGAATCAAATCATATCATTGAATCTCGCGATGCTGAATATTTTGAAGACAAGTTTGCAAGGCACAAAAATATTGTTCTCGCGGATCTTTCGGAGAATGATGAGAGTGCAAAGCAGACAGAAGTCCTTATCGAACCAGTAGTCCAAGAAGAAGCTATTGTCGAAGAGACACCAGTTGAACCAGAACTCGCTGAGCCGTCAACTAAGCGAGTAAGGAGGCCGAAAGACTTCGGAGATGACTTCGTCACCTATCATGTGGAAGCATATCCGCTTACCTATGATGAGGCGATGAAGACCAGAGATGCTGTATTCTGGAAGGAGGCGATAGACAACGAGATTGACTCAATCACCTCCAACAACACATGGGTGTTAGTTGACCTGCCAGAAGGAGCAAGACCCATCGGATGCAAATGGATCTTCAAGAAGAAGATGAAAGCAGATGGAACCATTGACAAGTTCAAGGCCAGGCTAGTGGCCAAGGGGTTTGCTCAGAAGCAGGGGATCGACTACTTTGACACTTATGCTCCAGTAGCTCGGATGACAACCATCAGATTGTTAATTGCTCTAGCAGCAATACACAAGCTGGTGATACATCAGATGGATGTGAAAACGGCATTCCTTAATGGTGAGCTGACCGAAGAGATCTACATGCAACAACCAGAAGGTTTTGTCGTCAGAGGTCTGGAAGACAAAGTCTGCAAGTTGATGAAGTCTCTGTATGGTTTGAAACAAGCTCCCAAAATGTGGCATGAGAAGTTTGACAAAGTGATAAGGTCAAATGGCTACAGGGTCAGTGAAACAGACAAGTGTGTCTATACGAAGTTTGCTGACGGAAGAGGAGTAATCGTTTGTCTTTACGTGGACGACATGCTAATCCTAGGTACGGATTTAGACTGCGTCACAGAGACAAAGAAATTCCTCTCGACCAAGTTCAGTATGAAGGACTTGGGGGATGCCGACGTAATCTTGGGGCTCAAGATCATCCGGACAGGTACTGGAATAGCGCTGTCACAATCTCATTATATTGAGAAGATGCTCACTCGCTACGGGTATCAAGATCTTCCTATAATTTATACACCGTACCGGAGTGATCAGAAGCTGGAGCCAAATTCGAGGGAAAGCGTCAGGCAGTTGGAGTATGCTAGCGTCATCGGAAGCTTGATGTACGCTACTACTGCCACAAGGCCTGACATAGCTTTTGCGGTGGGAATGCTGAGTCGGTTCACTAGCAACCCAGGCGTTGAACACTGGAACGCTGTGAAGCGTGTTATGAGATATCTTAAAAAGACTCAGACATTTGCACTATACTACAGCGGAGATCCGTCAGTAGTGGAAGGCTTCAGTGATGCTAGCTGGTGTTCAGAGGTGGAGAGCGAGTATTCTACAGGTGGATTCATATTCGCTTTGGGCGGAGCTGCTATATCGTGGAAATCGAAGAAGCAGACAATGTTATCTCGCTCCTCCATGGAATCTGAATTCTTTGCATTGGATGCTGCTGCAGATGAAGCAGAGTGGCTTCGGGAGCTCATGTATGATCTTCCAGTGGTTGGAGCTCAGATACCGGCAATCCCGATATACTGTGGCAACCAGGCGGCAGCAGCAGTAGCATCAAATGAACTCTTTAACGGGAAGAAGAGGTCTGTGCGGTTAAAGCACAGAGCAGTGAACGATCTCATCAAACGAGGCGTCATTGCAGTGATCGATGTTCGGAGTCAGGAGAACCTGGCGGATCCGTTCACGAAAGGCCTCAAACGACAGCTGGTCGAGGACACAGCAAGGAAGATGGGTTTGAAGGCATTCTAATATTGTGTCATTATAATCCTATCAATAAATTTTATGTTATTGGTTCAAAGAGAAATCTACCAGATATCTAATTTTTTGATTCAAGGGAGGACTATTGACTGGAAAAATATTAGTTAACAGTGGGTACTTGTTCTGCGGAACATGTAAAGGTTTCGGACCCATAACCACTGTTGTCTACTATGAATTTTCTACGGAAAATTGATCCTGTGGAAAGGATGGCATAATGCCTTAATGAGTTCTCAGACTGAGTGAAGGTCTGTTATGCTTTACAGGAAGCATGGTGGCGCAACAACCACAAAGGAGTGTTACAACTCCATGCTACAGTGGGATGACTCCACCATGAGGTTCCCAGGTAGGGGTAATGCCTCGGCTTTGTTAGCCAAGTCACAGGCGGCGTAGCACCGCATATAGGCAGGTAGCCTAATGTTGCATAATCATAAAGAGGTGTAGACAGCACTACAAAGAGGACAGTATCCTCATGTTACAGTGGCATGACACCACGAAGAGGTACCAGGAAGGGTAAATCCTCGGCTTTGCAAGCCATGTCATAGCGGCGTAACACCGCACGGAAGCGCAAGGCTTCATGCTGAGTAGTTTGGCACTACAAAGAGGATTGTGACCTCATGCTACAGTAGTATGACACTACGATGAGGTACCCAGGTGGGGTAAAGCCTCGGCGTTGAGCCATGTCATAGCGGCGTAGCACCGCAAAGGAGCGCAATGCTTCATGCCATGACTCTTTATAAAGAACTCACCTATAATGTATGGAAAGAGAAATAGGCCGTCTCTTGAGGGTAAATTTGTAGACGTCCAAAATACATACATTGAAATCCAGGCTGGCACAAGGCCTTTAATGTGCAGCCAGAAGCACAGATAACTACATTATGTGAGTGGAAAAAATTACAGCTGTGGTACAGAATTCAAGGCGTAGTCCATTCTTGTATCATACTGTTGTTCAACCCATGCGGGAAGATTCAAGTCGTCAGCGACATCTATCCTAATGCATAATGGACAGTTATTATGTGGAACGCTTAACTCATATATATAGAGATATGTGGGGGATTGTTGGTGTTTTATTCTATGAGTTGTGTGTTCACAACACTCTATTGTTAAAAGATAGTCCCACATCGGAAAATCACACCAATATGTATCTCTATATATTACTTATGAAGGAATAGAGAGATGCACATGGGTTGAGGCCCAATGGAGGGTGCCATGTGGGAGGATTTTACATAGAGGTGAGAATAAGAAACCAACTTTTGGCCAAATGAAAATAGATTTAAATCTATTGGAGCTAAGCCCCGAAGGGGCTTAGCGACTCGGACTCGGACTCGGGCTCGGGCTCGGGCTCGGGCTCGGACTCGGGCTTGGGCTTGGGCTTGGGCTAATGGGCTTTTGAGGCTTATTGTAGCTTTTTGATGGCACTTTGCACTTAGCACGACAGCTCGTCGCAAGGCGCATTGTGCGCTTTAGTTGCGCTCGTGCGCGAGCCTCTGCGCGGCCCTGCGTGGCGTGCGAGGCGTACGGAGCGTACGGAGCGTACGGGTCGTGAGGGTCGAGCGGGTCGAGCGGGTCGAGTGGGCCGTTCAAATTATGTAACGTCCGCGGGTCTTGTGGGCTTAGATCCGGAAATGGCTCAGATCCAGAAAATCCGGATCTGGCATTAATCCAGGGCGTGCGTTCAGAATTTGAAAAGCCCACCTCGTGCCTATAATATCAGCAGCATCTCCTCTCTCCAGGGTTACAGAAAATAATTAGAGAATTTCCAGAGAGAGAGAGAAGTGCTGCTGCTATTCCGAGGAGTCGTCGACATTTTTGGCCAGCGTTCTAAAGTTCTCTTCGAACTTGCTGGTTCCTGGAGGCTTGTCCGTAAGGCGGATATAGCTTTGAGCGCCGGTGATCTTTCACCCCAGCAGGCTTTCTTCTTCCTCTGTTGCCTTCGAGAATACCGTCGCTTCTCTTTAGAAGTTATACGGTTCTGTTGCCTTCGAGAATACCGTCGCTTCTCTTTAGAAGTTATACGGTTCTGTTGCCTTCGAGAAATATTACGAAATAATCTTTTTAGATTCTCGTAATACAACATCACCTTCTTTAGGGTGTTGTTGCTGGAAACATTGTCTTTACAATAGTTTCTGAAATCGTGTTTTTCCATCGATTGTTCGCCAAGGGACTAACAACATTATCTTTGTGTTTATGATTCTTTATTGTGAGTAGTTGTTTGTCGGTACATGGTAGCCACAAAGCTTTCCTAACATATTGTTACCTTAAATTTCTGATCGTATTACCTTAGACTTATGATGATCAAGCAATAGACAAAAGCACTTGGGACTATGCCTACTGCACAAATCTTGTTTCCTGAACCATGTAAAGAGTGTGTGTGTGTGTGTGTGTGTGTGTGTGTGTGTGTGTGAAATGATAATTTTTATTACAATTTTTGGCCACCTAGTGGGCCACAACCTTGCCCAAAGGCTCGCACCCGGTCCATATCTGATTGAGCCATTTAATTCCCCCATCACTTGGAAAATTAAATGTTTTTCCCGAGGCTTGAACGGTTGAACCCAAGACCTTGGGGGATGCCTCACACTCCTACCACTTGGTCTAGGAGTGCTTGGCTATATATATATATATATATATATATATATATATATATATATAGCCGAAGAGGCCTGGCCCAAGTGGTAAGGACTTGGAGGTGAGGCATAAGCACCCAGGTCTGCCGGGAGGAGGTTCGAATTTTCCTGGAAGCGTTTGCTCAGGGGAGGTGTAACCTGTGGTTGTGAGGATCCTGCCAGGTCTTGAGGTGATGACCGGACCTAGCAGGACAAGGGAGAACGAGCGGGACGCTGTGACTGGAACCTTTAAGTGCTTAGACTTGTTTCATCATATTTTCTTCTCCAACAGTTTATGAGGAAAAAAAAAATGTGGTTTCATACTTTCATTTGTTCATAGAATTTTGGCTACTATCAACTGATGTTAGTGAGAAAACTGCTTGTGATACAAGTAGACTTTCTATGGAAAAGAGCCGGTCATTAGAGACCTAGTTTATGATATATGTTTGACTTTGTTTGTCGAACTTACAACCTTCATGATGTAAAGTTATTCATTTAAGTTTCTTCTATTCTGATAAGGTTTGTGCCACTTAACAGATATAAATTCCTTGCACATCAATTGTGGGGGTGAAGAAACAACTGTAAATGGAACAAAATATGAAGCAGATACAGAGTTAAGAGGCGCTTCAGTATTTTTCACGGGATCAAACTGGGCTTTCAGCAGCATCGGCAGCTTTATGGACAATGACCTTGATGCCGACAACTATATATCTGGGAATGCATCTATATTTTCCATGCCGGACTCACAGTTGTACACAAGAGCACGACTCTCTCCTTTATCCCTCACTTACTATGGCATTTGTATGTGGGATGGACCTTACACTGTGAGTCTTCACTTCGCAGAAACATTTTTCACAAATGATAAAACATTTAGCAACCTTGGGAGACGCGTGTTCAATGTTTACATTCAGGTATTTGGCCTGTAACCAGAGACTTTTTTTAGTGAAATCTCGTTGGTTTACTATTTCTAACCATTATCCGACAATTTTTTTTTTTTCATATAGGGGATAATGGTACTACAAGATTTTAATATTGCAGAGGCAGCCGGTGGATCAGGAAAGCCGGTTACCAGGACCTTTAATGCATCCATCATAAAGAACACCCTGGAGATCCAATTTTACTGGGCTGGAAAGGGAACAACAGGCATCCCAAGTAGAGGAGTATATGGTCCTTTGATATCAGCTATTTCAGTGACATCTAGTATGATCTATTTTCTTTCAAGTTTCTTCGTATCTGTTGTAAAATAATTAGAATGGAAAGGCTTGAACAAGCATAATGGTTCAACTAGGCCCTAGTCAAGTTTCATTGCATTCAACTTCATTTGCTTTTAGGGAACAGGTCAATGATCCTGAATACAAAATTTCCGAACTTTTACATTCAATAAGATATAGCGCTAATAAACCAAATTTTATCTCCCATCTTTACGTAAAGTTATACTAATATCAGGAGAAACTATAGAGATGAATGGAGTTTCCTTTCACTAAATATGCAGCTCCTTTGAATTTATTCTCTTTCCCTCTTCATTATTCTACATTTAGCATTATCTTCTTTATCGTACCTTTATGCTATCTAATATTAGATTTTCTTCTTTTCTTGCCCACTTTCAGACTTTGAACCTCCTGCAGGACATGTTGATAATGCGAGAAAGATACACATTGCAATCTGGGTTTCAATTTTTGTGTTTCTTCTCATTCTGATATTTCTGGGAATTTGTTGGTGGAGAATTTGGCATAAGCGAATTTCTACATACACAGGTATAAAATGTACTATAATTCCTTTGCACTGAGTTTGTGGTAATATAAATAGTTAATTCAGAAAACGTAGTGTCCATTTTTTCCCCCTTAAAATTGGAAGACTTGATCATTGAAGTTTGGATTTGGTAACTCGTTCTCAAATCTCGCTTAAGGTAGTGAATACGTACAAGTATGCCTTCATAAGTAGTTACATGTATATTTATGTATACATGATTTAGAATGAACACCAAGTCAGTAGAATGTTACCATATTTGGCTTCCTGAGTATTGATGGTTGACAAAACCATCTTACTACTATGGTAAATTGTGTAACCTAGTTTTATTATCGAATCCTGAGAATGCTAGTCATCTGTCTTTCTTAAACTGGACAATAGTGCTAGACGAATAACCCCTTGATGACATATCATCATGATAACTAGAAAGCTACATAGATTTTTCAGAACCTAGTTTATCTTCATATAATAGAGTTCCAGAAAGTCTTTGATGTGATCTCCATATAATCTATAATATAAAGCACAGTGGGTTTTTGGTCCGACCCATGTGCTTTGGTTCAACGATGATGAAAGGACTAAATTGCCCCTCTCTCTATAAGAGAGGAGGAGGTCCCATGTTGGGTGCGGAGCAACCGGTTGTTCCAACGGCACCCCCGTCTCCAGCTCCTCTTGCACCGCCCCTCTATCCGCCGCCTCCGCTCCATCCTCGTCCACGCCGTCGTCGCCGGCCTCTTCCGCAACCCCTTCGTCGCAAGCAGCCTCCTCCACCGCGCCGCCGACGCTGACCCTTCCTTCGTCACCTCCCTCTTCTCCGCCATGACCAACCCCAACCCCTTCTCCTTCAACACCACCATCGCCATCTCCGCCGACCCATTCTCTATCTACTCCCAAATGCTCCGCCGCCGCGTCCCTCCCGACTCCCACACCTTCTCTTCCTTGCTCAACACCACCGCTGCCGTCGCCGCCACCAGGTCGCTCCACGCACACGCCCTCCTCGTTGGATTCCGGTCCGACCCCTTCGTGCAGACCGTCCTGCTCACCGCCTACTCCCGACGCGGCTCCGCCGACCACGCCCTGCGGGTGTTCGACGGAATGCCGCATAGGGATGTCGTCTCCTGGACCACCGCTGTCTCGGACATCGCCGCCCTCGGACGCCCCGCGATGGCCCTGCGCGTCTTCGCCTCCATTAGGCCCCACGCCGCCCCGAACGTCGCCACTGTGGTCTTTGCCGTGTCCGCCTCCACCTGGCTCGGGTCCCTGGCGCTGGCCCGGTGCCTGCACGCCTACGTCGAGAAGGCCAGGTTCGGAGGCCGCATCTCCGTCCGGAACTCCCTGGCGCTGGCCCGGTGCCTGCACGCCTGCATCGAGAAGGCCGAATTCGTGTCCGTGCCATTATGGCACGGGTTATCCACTAGTCTATAATATAAAGCACAGTGGATTTTTGGTCCGACCCATGTACTTTGGTTCAACGATGATGAAAGGACTAAATTGTCCCTCTCTCTATAAGAGAGAAGGATGTTCCATGTTGGGTGCGGAGCAACAGGTTGTTTCAACGGCACCCCCGTCTCCAGCTCCTCTTGCACCGTCCCTCCCTCCGCCGCCTCTGCTCCATCCTCGTCCATGCCATCGTCGCCGGCCTCTTCCGCAACCCCTTCGTCGCAAGCAGCCTCCTCCACCGCGTCGCCGACGCCGACCCTTCTTTCGCCGCCTCCCTCTTCTCCGCCATGACCAACCCCAACCCCTTCTCCTTCAACAACGCCATCGCCATCTCCGCCGACCCACTCTCCATCTACTCACAAATGCTCCGCCGTCGCGTCCCTCCCGACTCCCACACCTTCTCTTCCTTGCTTAACACCGCCGCCGCCGCCAGGTCGCTCCACGCACACGCCCTCCTCCTCGGATTCCGGCTCGACCCCTTCATGCAGACCATCCTGCTCACCGCCTACTCCCGACACGGCTCCGCCGACCACGCCCTGCGGGTGTTCGACGGAATGCCGCACATGGACGTCATCTCCTGGACAGCCACCGTCTCGGACCTCGCCGCCCTCGGACGCCCCGTGACGGCCCTACGCGTCTTCGCCTCCATGAGGTCCCACGCCGTCCCGAACGCCGCCACCGTGGTCTTTGCCGTGTCCGCCTCCGCCGGGCTCGGGTCCCTGGCGCTGGCCCGGTGCCTGCACGCCTACGTCGAGAAGGTCGAGTTCGTGTCCGTGCCATTATGGCACGGGTTATCCACTAGTTGCTAGATAAAGCATACTCTTATCACATTTGGTGATTGAGATGGTTACTCGCACATTTATTCTTAATTCATCTGGCCTGTCTCCAGGTCCGGGGATGGTGGCCCTATGGTTGGGGCTGGTGAGAGTTATTGGGGAGGTCCTGGGTTCGAGCCCAGGCCTTACTCTCTCTCTAAAAAAATTCTGGCTTGGAATCACCCTCTCACGTACAAAGACTGTACTATCAATTTTAAATGTTGCCAGAGATGCCATAATAAATTCCATGCAACACTAAGAATTATAAACTTTCTTCTTTGGTCTATATTTTCGTACTTTTATAGACTTTATTAGCTTAACAATATGTTCTTAGTATAGATGTTATAGGCAAGCTAAATATTGAGCCCCAACCCACAGGCTGTTTTCTACTGTGATGAACAACTTCTTTTCTCATTACCTCTACCACATCATGACTCCGAACAGATCTTGGAGGTATCGACCTGCAAACTGGATCCTTCACTTTACGACAAATTAAAGCAGCAACGGGGAACTTTGATGCTAAAAATAAGATTGGTGAAGGTGGTTTTGGCTCAGTTTACAAGGTAATAAATAGCAATTTAATTGTTTTGCTGCAATATCCGCATTACTTGATCCTAGTAAACGTTACAACATCTTCTTGTTTCAAATGTAGGGATTGTTATCAGATGGAACGATAATCGCTGTGAAGCAACTGTCTTCCAGGTCAAAGCAAGGGAACCGTGAATTCGTGAATGAAATCGGCATGATTTCTGGTTTGCAACATCCGAACCTTGTCAAACTTTACGGATGCTGCACAGAAGGCAACCAATTGCTGCTAATTTACGAGTATATGGAAAATAATTCTCTCTCACGTGCTCTATTTGGTACGTTTGTCACGGGCAATGTCAACCTGAGCTTAATACGATTACACGTTAGAATCGGTAGTTACCATTACGATTTTCAGCTAAAGGTCCGCAACACAAATTGAAGCTGGATTGGCCAACAAGATTCAAGATCTGCACCGGTATTGCTAGAGGTTTGGCCTATCTCCACGAGGAATCGCGACTGAGAATCGTCCACAGAGATATCAAGGCTAGTAATGTGTTGCTCGACAAACATCTCGATGCCAAGATATCCGACTTTGGCCTAGCTAAGCTCAATGAGGATGATCACAGCCATATAAGCACACGAATAGCTGGAACTATGTAAGCCCCTGTTCTTAACCTAATATGATAATCTGCTATGTTGAAAATTGAGAAAGATGAGCAACTCATTTTGATAGTTGATAGTCGATGCAAGTATTTGTCAAAGAAGAGAGAGTTAGGATGAGGTGCTGAACAAGTATCACTTCAATGAAGAAAAGAGAGAGGAAGTAAACAAGATATTGCGATACAACTACCTCTTATTGCTACTTCCTGAAAATATACGAATTCGTCAGAAATATTCATTTGACAGTCCAACCCAAATTTAATATCGTGGGTCATCCGCCATTGCAACATTTTTAGCTTGCCCAATGAGTTTGCCATAGTATCTTTGATGGCAGACTATGTAGTACTAATTAGAGATCTATTCGCATCTTCATAAACGATACTGATGGTTTGATTCGTTGCAGAGGCTACATGGCTCCAGAATATGCTATGCGCGGGCATCTTACTAGCAAGGCGGATGTTTACAGCTTTGGAGTAGTAGCTATAGAAATCGTTAGTGGAAAGAGCAACACCAAGTATCGGCCCAAGGAAGAATTCGTCTATCTTCTTGACTGGGTAATTCCGAAACTTCCTCTCCCAGTTACTACTTACTCTTACTCTCCGTTGATAGTTATTAATGAACTACTATTTTACATCATCGATCAATTGACCACGAGAACTTCAATTTTTCCATCTTGTTTGGGCATATCAGGCTTGTGTGCTCCAAGAGAAGGGCACGCTTTTGGAGCTGGTAGATCCGGAGCTTGAGTCAGAGTACAGCCAGGAGGAAGCACTGCTAATGCTGCATGTGGCTTTGTTGTGTACCAATGCGTCTCCAACGCTCAGACCTTCCATGTCAACAGTGGTGAGCTTGCTAGAAGGGCGGACACCCGTCCAGCCCCTGCTCTCTTATTTAAGCTCCGCGGACAGTTCTTCGAGCCATACTGGAGTAAGAAGAAGCTTTTGGCAGAATCCTAGTGAGAGCCAGACCATGTCTAACCTCAGTGAAAGCCATATCATATCGCAGAATCTTAGTGAAAGCTAGACCATGTATAATCCTGGTGAATGCCAGACCAGGTACAATCCTAGTGAAAGCCAGACCATGTCGATGAGTGGTTCTTATGCTGGTTCCTCGCACTGCTCGTCAGGTCAAGAAAATGAAGCAAGTATTCTGGCTGGAAGAGAGTAATTGAGCACAGAAGTTCGAAAAAAAATTAGGGCCCGGACACTCAAGAATACACTATGACACATCAAAATAGGTGTCGTGTCCGGGTCCATGCAACATAGGTGTCACCTAATTTTGTTTGCTGATGTAGTATCCAACAGCATGCAATTGTTGATCACAAGGATTTTAGGTGTAAGTTGACAGCAATTCCTGTTACAAAGTGCAGGTTTGGCTGTACATGATAGGATTCTAGGTGTAAATTGTATATTGATCGGATTAAAGGATGTAGTGCTTTCATGACCTGTACAGAATGTGTTTGAATTTTGTTGCATGGCTTACATTGTGCTGCACAAATGGAAGACAAAACTAAACTTTGCCTCTGAGTTCGTTTGTTGTCGAGTAAGAATTCCCCAATTTTCTTTGTTTCGCTGGTTATAATCTTGAAAATCCACTTCAGTTTGAACATACCTGTACATCAGCTTTCTGATTATAGATTGTCGGCAGACTGCAATGCCTTTGATGACAGGAATGACTCAAGTGTTCACTATTACCAGGATATACGTATATTCTTCTCTTCTGTAATAGTTTTACGCACAGTGAACTCTTCTTGTAATGCAAGACCTCGACACGTGACTCGTACATTTGAAACAAGATATCTCAGAGATCTCAGGCTCTTTTCTTGAGACGCAAAAATAACCCATCGAAAAGGCAGCCGGGTTGACTCATCAAGTTAATTTTTCAGAACAAACATCTGAAGTCGAGCACTAAAAACAGCTTTGACAAGTTCCTCAAATAAGGAAGATATCATGTAACTAGCAATCCAATGAAGATCACTCTCTAATCCCAATTCAAATTTGTGGCAGGAGACAATTTTAACATTACAAAAGCTCTTGTTTTCTTATACAGAATCTGCAAATTTACGGAGGGGGAGAATTTAACATTACAAAACCCTGTTGTTTCTTGTACAGAATTCGGCATATTCCACTTTGACGGAGCAACTCAAAGTTTTTTCTCGAAAGCAAGTCCTTGACAGATTACTTCTCAATCTGTATTCTTTTGTCCCTTATAGGAAGGGGAACAGGTTGCTGAGCCTCGTGGGGGTGATCCGGCCCTTCATATACCTTGAGGTGGGTAAATAGAGTTCTTCCAAGCTGCACAAAATAAATAGCATTCAGTGTGTATATATAAATGGGCATACTACATGTGTTCGATTTGCTCTCGGGAACAATCTCTGAAAATACTTACAGAGGCTGCAGAAACTATTTTGGATAAAAGTAGAGAGATGTTGTGAATGTAAAGAGGAGGAATCACAAAGAATAAATATGTTGCAAACTTTTTCAATGTAAGTACAGCAAATAATATCTGAACAACACAAAGATAAACTAGTAAGTAGAGATTATACGAACATCAGTATCATGAGCACTTCCAAGTTTGTTAATCAGCCACAATAGTGGCTTGTCAAATGCCAAAAAACTTCCCATTTCTCTTAGTAAAAAAACATTTATATTCACATCAATATAAGAGTATTCATTATACATATTTATTGAGCTTGTAAATGTTACTGATAGAGGTAGGATCAAAGACATATTGAATAAACAAGCTATTGATCCCTTCATAAAATTCTAAATCCCTGCTGCAGTTCTCTCCTAATCTTGTTGGTATGAATTAGAATAAGTATAAGCCACTTGTACATGGGCATAGCACAATACCCTCCTAGGAAACTTCTTCCCCACCATTTGGCCTAAAAACCAGTCATATACCTCACCTGTCTCCTATACTTCTTCATACTATAAGCAATACCAGATTACACTAAGGTTTCACTTATACCGATTTTAGGGCTCTCTTATACCCTTTTTAGGGTCCATATATCTAATGTTATACTCAAATGCTAAAAGGATATAAGTTATACCAACCCTTCGTTATACATATTGATATCCTTTAAGAATGTGTATATGATACATTGATACTTGTACCTGGCTTATGTGTCAAACACTAACAGTTCACGGCAGGTACAGAACTGTGTCTTGTACCTCATTTACCACTTATATTTATGTCATTCACGGTATAATCAATGCCAGATTCTACCAGGTAAAGATTGTAGCCAATTCCTGAGAATCTCATATACCCCAAAATTATAGGATACAAGGGACTCTCATTTCAGCAAAGGACGTATCTGATACCTAAATATGTATTCCATGCACTTACGTTCTTCTACAATTTGTTAGAATTAGTTGTATGATTTACATATATTGGTTCAAACGAATTTTTTTGATATGACTTATACTAGAATTTTGAGTTACGCGACATTATTTAGAAAGTGTCACTAAAGCTTAATAGACATAAGGAAACAAATAAAACAAGCAAACATAAACATAAATTTGCCAAACACAAATGAAGAAACCAATAAATTTGGTAAGAATTAAGGTAAAAGAACTTATTTGACACCTACGAATTCTGTTTGGTTTACTTGCACCTAACTAATTTCGAACGGTATCATCACTAATGTTTACGCAACTTTCTTCATGTGTCTGTGTGCGTTGTGTATAGACACAAACACAGTAGTAATTAACTGGTTAAGAATAAATAAGTATACAACTCCGAACTCTTCCTCCACAGAAGATGCTAGAATCAATTAAGAACCAAGTCACCCGCACCATCTTGTAGCAAAACATGATAGGGCAAGAAAATCTCAAGGAGAGTACCACAATCAGGAAAAAAAAAACTATATATGCTGACCAAAGAAAGGGGCTTGCATGAAATCAGATGTTCCCCAAAATAGAACAGGCAATGGAAGTGTATTTGTAAGCTGACATCAAATAGTTGAATAAGTAGTTAGAAAAATCAGGCTTATTGTTAGAGAAAAAGGGGTTCTAGAGGCCTATACACGAAAACATTAAAGACATATCACAAGGAAAACAAAGAACATTAAACACATGCACACACAGACTGACAGACACAACCACAACCACAACCACAATCACAATCACAATCACAGAACTTTTAAGCCAACGTCTAGTTTCCAACATGTTTACTTACGTTGTTCTATAATAAGTTAAGAGTTACTTTTACTATTCACATATATTAGTTCACAAGGAAATCATTTGATACAACTTCTATTGGAATTTAGGAGTTACGCAACGTTATTGAAAGTTTCACTAAAGATGCATATACATAAGAAAACATATAAAACACGCAAAAACAGACAAGTTTGCCAAACTTATATTAAGTGCATGTTTTCTGACACTTGTCATTTTCTTCTCTCGATATTTGTTTTTTTAGTTGTTGCTATATCTGCTTCAAGAAACGTCATATTAAAGAAATTTTCTTCCTCTGAATGTGCTATGTCACACAAACTATGGGCAAGTGAAGAAAGCGGGATATGGAGGCAGCTTATTTTGATGTTGGACCTGATACCACACAGGATTTGCTATTAAGTATTTACAAAACTAGAGACATCATGTGTTGTGTACATGACTACTTTCACCCTTATATGAAGTGTGAATGAACTAAGGACTTCTCTATAGCAGTCTCTTACACACCCCTATTTTGTACAGAGATGGATAAGGCACGATATGATATGGAAATGACAACATGGACAAGGAAGTAGGAACTGGTTTTGGCATGTGTGTTTAGTATTTTATTGTGTATCCCTGTCACGTCAAACATGCATCTGACACCGAAACAACATGACACAGATGCAGCACTAATTCTGGACTGTGCTTTCATAGCTTGGTGGCATCTTGCTAACAATAGTTAGGAACAGGCTTAGAAAGTTATTTGTTAAATGGCCCATGCTTACATGCAAGAAAACTTATATATTGCTAAGAAGTATTGATATTGTCATATATATATATATATATATATATATATATATATATATATATATGACTCTGACAAACAGCTACACAAAAGTAAGGAATGAGTTGAATACACAAAAACTTCTAGGCAGACAAGAGAGCATACAAAATGGGCAGAGAAATGTTGCATAATATTCCAGCACTAAACCTAAAATATATATATATATATGACTCTGACAAACAGCTACACAAAAGTAAGGAATGAGTTGAATACACAAAAACTTCTAGGCAGACAAGAGAGCATACAAAATGGGCAGAGAAATGTTGCATAATATTCCAGCACTAAAACCTAAAATCTTATGTATCATCATAATTTTTTTTTCTTGAGATCCTAATCTTGAATACCAGTAAAAAGATTGCCCGCCTATAAAACACATTTGCATACTGTTGGCAAGTAACATTTAGTATAAATGTTTTTCTAAGCAACAGTATGATCACTTAATTCTATATTGATAACTGTCTTAGTCCATTGGTCATTAATGTTATTCAATTAGTGTTGGAGAAAGAAATAACAGGATTATCTTCTTACCCTGCCTTTAGGAAGCATGCCACGTACAGCATGTTCAATGATCCTTTCTGGAATTCTTTGTTGAAGCTGATCAAAGGTTTCCACTTTCATACCACCAGGCCTCCCTGAATGCCTCCTATAGAGCTTTTGGGTCCTCTTCTTACCAGAAACTGCAACTTTCTCCGCATTCACCTGTGTTCAGTAAAGCAGTAGACAATATATCACAATAGCGGATCAGACTTATTATTCAGGGAGTTATGATACTAATCATCAGCTTATGCTTGCAGACTCTCTAGTAACTGCTAGCATAATAACCAACCAAGACATAAATACCAAGCTTTGGCGCAACCTGAGTTAATATGAATATATGATACTATCTATATCGTCGTCGTCGTCATCCAAGCCTTCTCCCATCAGACGGGGTTGGCTATGGTCTAAAAGGAGATGACACAATTCTTATTACCGGCTGTTGACCTCCAAATTTTAGCAAGGCAGCAATGCGCAATAGGCCCATCTTTCCAGTGTCATGGAGTCATGCTCATGCAAATAAGGTTCCCAATAATTAGGATAACTTTATTGAATTAGGTATGTAACAAAAGTAACAAACTACGGGAAAGAAACAAAACAGTTCAATTCAACGTGGTCTTAAATTGTGCCTCGGAGATGAATGTGATACCTCATAAAAAAAACTTCGCTTTCCTTCGTCTTAGATTAGTTGCATTTGTAACATTTATGAAAGGTTATGTCGCAAGGGTCTGCTTGGTAACGGTGTTTTCACCGATTTTGAGGTATTTTTGAACCGATCGTTTATGAAAACCTCTGCTTGTTAATTTTTTTGAGGCACCGGTTTTGGTCGGCTTAAAAACCCCCCAAAACCGGTGTAATGTATTTTTGGGTGGCTTTATAAACACCCCAAATCGGTGGGTTTTGAGCGGCTCTATTTTTTTATTCCATTTATATCCTCACAAAAATATATATAATTATAACTACTGATACCCTTCCCTATTTAATTTATTCGTGTAAAAAAATTTCGGAACCGCTCGTTAGTGAATTACCAAGCATGAATTGGACTGGTTTAAAAGCCGCTACTTAAAAACCATCCAAAACCGGACCCCTCATAACCGGTACTCTAAAAAACACCTCATAACCGCTACCCCTACAATTGCCAAGCAGACCCTTATGGTTCTTGACGAAAGCTCAAACTTTTTTTTGCTTCGGAAGATCCAATATCGGAAGTGAACACATTTGTTCACAGAGTATCACTAATCAGTGAATTCTACATAAAGATTTTAACTTTAAGACGGGGCGTCGATGATCAGAAGCATTACCACAATAACGTAGGCGCCCATGTCGACGCTAGGGGTGTAGGTAGCAAGATTCTTCCCCCTGATGTGTATGGCGATGGTGGAAGCCAGCCTCCCGAGGATCTTGTCGGTCGCATCGACGACGTACCACGTCTTCTCCGTGGTCACGTGGTCCGACGCCTTCGGATACCACGTCCTGTTCCAAATGTCCTAAAAAGGAAAGAAGCAGCAAAATTACAGACAAAGGTTCGATCTTTTTTTTATTGTAAGCAAAATTGAGGAAGGAAGAGTGATTTACCGGTCCGTTGATCTCCGACTCCTCGAACATCCAGCGCTGCTCGCGAGGGATTACTGCGGCGGCGGCTTGCTGAGCCTGCTGGCAGCGGATTCGGGCGGAGGAGGAAGTGGGTTTGGGGAGTTTTGAGGGGGATCCGAAAAGGAGGGAGGTTCTTGGGGAGAGGGAGGAGCTGCTCGAGAGGGAGGCGGCGGACATGGTCGGAGTCGTCGCCATCGCCGCCGCGGCCGCCGCCATTTTGGGGTTTCAGACGAAGGGGGGAGGATAATGAGAGGAGATGGAGATGGGGATGGGCGGGAAGGGATAAGGTGAGGAAAAGAGGAGGAATGTATTTATTTATAGCTTATTTCTTAGGCCGTCTCAATTCTCAAATGGGCCCTTATTGAAAAGAAGAAGAAGAAGTCTATAATAGATTACTCCAATTGAAAATTTCTATGTAAGACTATTATATTTCAAAAAGTATCCAAAATAAAGGGGTTTTATGAGTAATTCTGTATGTAGCCCTCACATATTTTTTTTTATAACAAAAATATTATTAATCATCCAAGTATTTTTTGGTGATACCATCACCCCATGACATGGCGATAACGTGACGATGATTTTAGCGTTAGAAAATTTTGATCACAAATGAAATATTTCATGATAGAATTCAAAAATAAAATTCAAATATCATAAATAAAATTTTTGGAATAGAATTCCAAAAATTTTATTTATGATATTCTAAATTTATTTTTGATTATAGATATGAAAATGTTATGTAACACTAAATTGTAACATGAAATCTTCTAATTTTCATTTATGATATTTTTGAATTTATGATAAAATGAAAATTCCATTTATGATATTCTAAATTTATTTTTCATTTATGATTTTCATTTAGTAATTGTTGTCACGCTATGCCACGTTTTAATTTTAGATAATCGATCAAAATGAGGAATTTCATACTAGAATTCAAAAATCAAATTAGAACATCAAAAAATAAGAAATTTGGAAAAATATGTTATATGTAACAATAATATTGTTGACGCGTCATTGCCACGCCATCGCCACATCGTCGCCATGTCATGGATGATGGTATCACCCAAAAAAATTGGGTGATAAATAATATTTTTTATTTTTTATGTTTACATTTCATGTCTAAATATAGTTACACAAATAAAAGCCTTATTAAAATGACATGTAAGATAACAATAAATATAGAGAGGATTCATTGAAAGCATTTTTTTATAATTTAGTTTCTATATTAAAAAAATATTGCTTGAACATAAAAGCCTTCTTAAAAGGTTTGACACATATGATAAAATACAAAAATAGAAATAACAATTGGAGAAAGCCTTCTACTCTTGTTATTTGTGTTCCAATTGGACTGCGAATAAGAATGTCTTAAACCACTCTTATCAGGTATTTATTATTTATTTTTAGTCCATCTTCTACTAATTAATTGTTAGTTAATGAGTAACAACCTAAACATCCCTTAAGGGTTGTTTGGATAGATGTAATTCTTTGAAAGTATAAAAGTGGCAATTGCAGCAAGTTGAATTTCAATAGACTTTCAGTAAGTGGCACTTATTAACTCTTAGGCCTCGTTTGGTTCGCGGATTCTCCCGGTTGGGAAAGGAAAGTGATTACTTTTCTATGTTTGGGTGCCTAAGGAAGTGAGGAGGAAAGGAAAGTGATTCCCAATGGAAGGAAAATTAGGGGAGAAAGTGATTCCATCCATCCAAGGAAGGAATCACTTTCCCACATTGAAGTATTCACTTTCCTTTCCAAATTTCTTGGCATTGCCAAACATTAGAAAGGAAAATCAATAGGAATTAAAGTTTTCCCAAGGAAAGAAAATGACAAGAAATTGATTTCCTTTCCCTTCCATTCCGCGAACCAAACGAGGCCTTAGAACAGGAGGATTGAGATGCATGATAAAAGGGACAAAAGTTGCATTACAGAGAGGTACGTAAGGCTTCGTGGTTTTTCCAAAATCTTTTTAAAATTTTATAAGTTTGTAATTCATTTTTAATGTTAAATAGTTACCTTATGGGTATTTTGGTAATTTTAGGCCTCCGAACAGTTCGGACATACTTTTTATAAGGACTCTATGACATTGGAGATTCATGTAATTTACACTTATTAATCTTCCTAAGAAATGACAAAGCCTTGATTGTTTATGCAACTTCTTGAGCTCGAGCTCAAATTTATCACTGAATTATAAAGCTCTTAATTTTTCTGATTTGGTTTTCGTCTTCATTATTAACAGCAAACATATTCGGATTGGTTAACTAATTATCCAGTTGCAAGCAAACGTCCATCTATGCACAGCAATGGCGGTGTCGAGTAACAGAGATACTTACGACTAACAGCTCGTAACAGGTGCGTATTTTATTTGTACGGCTACTGCATTGGAGATCCCTCATGTTTATTGATCTGAAGTGAAATCAAATAAAATGTGAAAGTTGACAGAAGCACTAATTCTATAAAGAAACCAAAGTATATCTCGAATAACGAAGCAAATTATAAGAGCGCAATTAATATCTTACAAATTATAAGAATTGATTTACCACAATCCTGGCCAGTATGTAAAATCTGCGAGTTAAGAGCGGCGATCCCGATCCATATATTCACTTGCCTGCTGGATGATGTGGTTATGGAAGGATTGATTATATATCCCCCTATTTCGGAAGATGGTACATGTGGTTTCTCATCTTATTTATGCTGTTGGTGTTCGTGGAACCATCTATCGGTACCCTTGACACTCCAAAGGGTATCTTCGATACCTTGGAAAGTTGCTCCGGGTTGCAGCTGAATAGAAACAAAAGCCCGGTGTTTATGAATCGCTCCTGTGGGAATAAGGAGACTTGATTGGCTAAGATGGACATTGCGGAAGGAAATCTCCATGTTAGATACCCCGGGCCGGGGCTTCCTCTCTCGATTAATTACAGTGCGGGGGTCTTCTCAGCTATACTCAAGCTAGACTGGAGGGATGGCAGGCTCGGTTGTTGTCCTTTGGTGGAAGGATTGATCCTATCAGAATTGTTATCTTGGCAGTGACTTTGTTCTGGCTTCAGATCACTATGCTTCCCAAGGACATGATATCAAGAAGATCGAATGTGTGCAAATTTTCTGCGAAAAGGAGGTATTAATGCTATTGATTGGGAGGAACTGTGCCGACCAAAGGAGGGAGAAGTGGGGCTGAGATCCTTGGCCCTTCTCAGAGAAACGACTTACCTCAAACTGTTTTGGAGATTCATAAAGGAAGTCTCTGTGGGCAGACTAGATTAAACGAAAGGTACTTTCCGAAAGGGATTTTTTGGTCGACTAGAAGCAGTAACAACCTCTCTGTCATGGTTAAAGCATTGTTGGCTACTAGACACATGGCTAAAGAAAAGCTGGCCAGGGTGATATGTACTGGAAACCAAACCAGAATCTGGCATGACCCTTGGATCAAGTACTCTGCTTAATCGAAAGGGAACGCCAGCAAGTTTACGAGCCGATGGGTTCTACTGAGACGGTGAGTAACC